>RPOG01002075.1:5314-19695 GCA_008086565.1 Thalassoma bifasciatum | reverse complement strand
AGGATGTCCTGAAATTTTGGAGACTTTCAGGTTTTAAATCATCAGATTAAAAGATCAACATCTTCTTCATGTGCATGAAAAGCCAAAGCAGGGAGAGCATCAGCAAAGACGCCCAGAGCTACAAAACAGAGCGAGCATCAGTGAGAATATGAGACACTGATAAATTAGACACAGCTGAAAAGGAGGAGTAAATAGAACGACCATTTTGACAAACGGGGGCTTAGATGCGTAGGTGTAACGACCTGATGTGTGGGTTGTGGTCAGGCTGAGCGAACGTGATGCTCAACTTGACTATTTCAAAACCAGGTTTGGACACTTCAGGGTTTTTTTGTGACCTTTCAAAGAGCTGTTGCTAAATCTTTCTCATCTAATCTAAAAAAAAAAAACAGGACGTCAAAAGCAACACTTCTATACTTCTGCGCTTGTTTTGGTCTTTCCACAGACAGAGTCACTGAACGTCCTAATCCTGTAAACGCAGAGATTGATGGTGAGGAGGGAAATGTTGGAGCCTGTTTATTTGGCAGACCTGACAGCAGCATAAAAAACATGTTCCAGCTCATAACATCTGAGATTTTAGAGGAATGGATGAGCAGAAAGTATTTGAGGAGTGGCTGTTTGCTGCGGGGGATTGGCTCAGAGTTACAGGAGTGTGAAGCTGTTATCTGCTCACTGAACTTCTCCAACCAGAACAAAGTTCTCCAAAGTTCCTGCTGCTCTCAGTTTAATCAAATCTTTTTGATAACCGTGTCCATGATGTGGGTTCCTTTTGTTACGCAATTCGACTACACACCACAAAAGCAATGACATAAGTTCAAGACCATAGACTGTATAATGAGTGGACGTAACGACGTTCGGCTCAAACTGAAGCCTCCAGCAGATGCCCCGCCTCCTGGTGTCTGGCTGCAGTATAGGTCATAAGCCCCGCCCCCTGGTGTCTGGCTGCAGTATAGGTCATAAGCCCCGCCTCCCCATGTATTCCAGATATGAGCCGGGAAAACTTAAAAAAATTAAGATACCTCGTAGAAACGTTTCTCTCATCTTTACGCTAAGGTAGTATGATGATGTCATCTGGCTGCATGGTGTTCAGGTGTTTTTTTTTCTGAGAAGTTGGTTTCTCATTAGTTATTGGATGTTAAAAACCGCGAAATAAGTTTCGTTTTACGATAGTTGACAGCTGCCGTTCGTGAGTAGTTTTTATCGGGGATATAAGAAACTTCAGGAAAGAGCCAAAAGGAGACTAAACCTTCTGAAGAAGAAGAAATAAATATTTTTATTTCTCTTTTTTACTTGGCTCCACCGGAAATTCTCTACTGCGCAGACTCTGGCTGCACAATGGCGGCTAGAGAAACGGGGTTTTTTGGCTTCAAAATCGTAGAACGGTGACAGGCGGAAGCCCGCTGTCCATTCTATATACAGTCAATGTTCAAGACGAGCGCAAACGCTGATTGCTCCAAGCAGCATTTCTACTCAGTCCAACAGAAAAAGACTGAAAAAGCAAAATCATGCACAGTGGTTCAATCATTTAAGTTTCCCTCCCTAACCGAATATTATTGTGGGATATAAATTAAATCTGTGAACATGCTGCGCACCTACAGCCTGCGCCTGCTCCTGCACACCAGAGCCAGAGAGACAGCGGCTCTCAGGGTTTGTCCACCTCCTGCATTTTGCCTTTTTCATCAGCTTGAACAATCATTTTCCAGAGGCGTGAATCAATGAAAAGTAAAGTTTTGAGACATTTCCAGAACAAGCACAATGCATTTAGTGACACTAGTTTCAAGTTTTATGGCAGCTCATGAAATCAGGAGAAGGAGGAGGTGAAGATCCAAACTTAGAGCTGAAAAACACGTAAACTCAAACGCTCAAATATATATTTTTCGTCTCCAAATGTTTTTTTCCTTTTCACTAGGGCTGGACAATTAATTGTAAATTAGACTGAATTGCAATATTCTAATATTCTATTTGTATAATCTAAAAATGTGTCAAAATACAGATACAATTTTTGCAGTAGAAGTTTTCTGCTCTACACCAGTGACACTCAACGAAGGAGACAAACAGTTAAAAGCTACCTTTACAAAAGAAACAATCTAAGTGGCAAAAAGAAGAAAAAACAGCAGCAATAAAACTTACTTTAAGGTGGTAAAAATTGCCTTAAAAGCAACAAAAATTGGCATTTAAATTGGGATAAATCCTTGAAATACTCAAAAAGTAGCAGGAAAATGGTCCAAAAGTGGCAAACTTGGAAGGAAACTCAGCAAATAAAGTGAAAAAACTGAGGTAAAGTGATAAAAAGTTAACACAATTGGAGAAAAACTTGGGGTTAAATTTGGAGAAATGGTCAGCGCATGGTTAAAAATGGTCCAAGTTGCAAAAAAGAGTGAAAAGTGACTGAAATGGCCAAAAACAACAAATTAGCAAGAAAATTTTGGAGGAAACTTATTTGTTTTTTAATCAGAAAGTAGCAAAAATGGTGAAAAATGTGACCAAAAACTGAAAAGTGGCAAAAATGGCCGAAGTCAATGAAAATGGCAAGAAAGTTGGGATTGAATTAGGTAAATAGTTTGTTTTAAAATGTTCCTTAAGTGGCAAAAAAGGGCAAAAACAACAAAAATTGGCACGAAAATTGGAAGTGAACCCTTGAAAATATTGAGAAGATATCAAAAATAGTCCAAAAGTGGCAAAAAACTAAGGTTAAAGTGATTAAAATGTACAAAAATCTATCCCAGTTGTAGTTGTTAATGTAACTGTTCATGTTCTTCAATGTGTTTGTTAGAAAAAAAACAGTATATTTAAGTAATATTAACACAATAATATTTGCAATCATTATTTTTGCGAATTGTTCAGCTCTACTTTCCACTGCTGCTGTAGATCTACTTCATATCTCAACACCAGATTTCTGCTGACTGTACACATCGTCGTTTGAGAGTCAAACAAAAACAGCTCATGTTACTTCCATTTAGGAAATATCAGTAAATCACGATGTCTCATTTCAGCCCCTGAACATGAGACGCTTAAACTTCATCTCATCCTGTATCGACTATTGCACATCTCTCTCTCTCTCTTTCTGCGGTCAATACAGGAAACTGCAGCCTGAGGAACCACGAAGGTCAAACAAACAAACAACCTCACATCTTCAAAACTTAAATGCTGCAGTTTGGTATCTTCATGCACAACTCGTATATGATTCTTCTCTCCTGAGAACTTTGCGTCTGAAATTTCACACGTTCGTCTGTGGCTTTTGTAACCACAGTTCCTCTAATGTCTTCGTTCTCTTTGAGCCTTTTATCGCTTTGGTCTGTGAGAAACGTGATATTAATAAAGTATTTCCTGTCTGATATTCGATGGTTGGGTTTCTGTTTTTATCTCTTTAAATGAGCAGCTTTAGTCATGTACGGTCTTGTGATTCATTGTTAATATGAAATACGTGACCACAGCAGCGAGTTACCATAAATAAAAAAAGCTTTCCTTACATCGAATATTTGTTTTAAATTGATTTTGATGTTTATCTTCTGTGGTGTTCTCTCAGTAGTGGATGTAAATCAGTCAATAAAACAGCATCAGTTTTTCCTCCTGAAGCCTCATAATGTTGTTGTCATAAGAGAGAAAGAGAGAGCGCTCTGTGCAGAGGAAACACAGCGCGCCCGTTGTTAAGGCGCCACACCTCGACGACGAGCACTTTACTTTTTACACGCCTGGAGGAGAAGCATGACTGGACGCCAGAGGACCCGACTTTCTTTTCTGCTCGACAAAAAACAATTAGCAGCCTGCAGGGGCGTGAAAGAGGACTCGAGTTACTGGTGCCTGTCCACAGGATGTGTGAGTCAGCTGAGTGTGTGTGTGTGTGTGTGTGTGTGTGTGTGTGTGTGTGTGTGTGGTAGAGGATGACAAAGTGAAGCTGCACCATGTGACTCACAGTACGCCATCACTGCAGGGATCTGACCTCTCTGAGAAGAAGCTGATTGTTTTTACTTAAACTGAAACAAATCAGGAGCTCCTTCTGTTCTCTTCACGTTCGACTCACAGTATTTTTAGTCACAATGTTTTAAACACTGTTGTTAAATCCTCAAGCTGAAGGAGCAGAAATCATACACGAAAAAAAAAACAATAAACACCAGATGTAGGACTGATAATCTGACATTAAATTCACTGTGTCCCAACTTTAAAACACCGACTTCAGTCCCGAGAAAAATCTATCTTAAGTTCTTCACATCCAGAGTTCAACAAAAAACCTTTAGGCTGAAGGAACAAAAGCTGCTTTTCATTTGTTAATTAATCTAGAGCAGGGGTTACCAAACTTTGACCCCCAAAATTGCAGCGTTAGAGACTGGTGACCCCCTGCTGTGGTACAACACTAATGGGACAATCCAAAAACAGACAAAAACAAACAAAAAAACCCTGAGGATACTTAATTAAACTGATCGGTAGAAAATTTACCAACTAATGTGCACTTTGCTGAGTTCATGGCATCAAACTTAAACAAAGAAATGTGAAAAACGGATAAAACATTTTCTGTTTGCATAACTTTTTATTATCTTTCATCCCTATTTTTGCTTTTATTCTCACAATAAAGGACAAAATGTTCATGTATCGTTTATAGTTTTTGATTTTGGGACACATTCCACGACCCCCTATCAATGTCTCGCGACCCCCACTTTGGGAACCACTGATCTAGAGCCTTTATTGAATGATTCTTCATTAGTTTGAGGTAGAAACGATGGCCTTAAAGGCAACACAAATTGGCTTTAAATTGGGATAAACCCTGGAAGTACTTAAAAAGCAGCAAAAAAAAATGGTCCAAAAGTGGCAAACTTGGAAGGAAACTCAGCAAAATAAGTGAAAATATAAGGATAAACTGTGAAAAGTGGTAAAAATGGCAAGGAACTTGGAAAAAAAGTCAGTTTGTGGAAAAAAAAAATGGTCCAAGAAAAAGAGTGAAAAGTGACTGAAATGGCCAAAGACAAACCGATTTAGAAAGATAATTTTGGAAGAATCTTATTAAAAATCAAAAAGTTGCAAAAATGGTGAAAAAGTGACAAAAACAGCAAAAAGTGTTAAAAATGGCCAAAGTCAAAGACACGAAATATCTTTTAAAAATATTATTAATAATATTATAAATATTATTAAGATTAAGAAGAGATTTGTATATTGCAAGATGGGAAAAATTGACACTTTATTTTGGAATAGTTGATGTGGAGGGTGTCTGCGAAAACAACAGAACCATTTAACATTTCATCAGAACATTAATTTATGAAAATACTGTACAAAACCTATGACTGTTAAACTCCTCAGCAACTGTGAACATTTCAGACATGGCAACGTTTTTGATGTTTTTTGTCTTGTGTCTGTTTTTTCTTTTTCATGTTACTTTTCTTTTCTGTCTTTGCTGTTCATAAATGAAAAAATGGAAATAAACTTTAAGTGTTAAAAAAAAAAAAAAAAAAGGCCAAAGTCAATGAAAATAGCTGGACAGTTGGGATTAAACTCAGGAAATCGTAAGTTTGTTGCGAAATGGTCCTAAAGTGGCAAAAAAGGGCTGAAACAACAAAAATTGGCCAGAGTATCGTGAGTGAAATATTGAGAAGGTATCAAACAATGGTCTAAAAGTTGCAGAAAAGAAGTGAAAAGTGACTAAAAAGTAGCAAAAAAATGGTCCAAAAGTGGCAAACTTGGAAGGAAACGTTGCAAAAAAAGAGAAAAAGTAAGGAAAAACTGTGAAAAGTGTTAAAAATGGTTGAAAAAAAGTTGACAAAAATGGCAAGAAACTTGGGACACGAGACCTGAGAGTGAGAGACGATCCACTAAATCACTGAGTCACATCCACCTAAAAAAGTCTTTACCATCTCTTCATGTTGGAGCCAGAGCAAAAATTTGTTCAGGATCTAAATTTATACATAATATTTGGGTTAGACGGTGAAGGAAACGGTTTTCAGGCCATATTTCAGATCATTATGGTTGTATTTGGGTTTTCTTGCTCTCTTAGAAAGTGTTGGTGACAAATACAAGCTCATCTGTTACTCTAAAACTAACCTCTAAATGAACATGTTTGGATAAACCTCAACACTTTTCACTTCATCAACTCTGCACCTTTCTGTCTTTGACCTCTAAAGTCTTCCTGACATGATCGAACACATAAAAAGGTAGAAAACAAATCGTGTTATGAAAGAATGTGATCCTGTCCAGACGTGAAAGTAAAAGCCGCTATCACACATTCACAGGATGCCTGAACATTTCACAACATTTTCCTGGAGGGAAGGAAACAGAGGAATCTGCTCATCCTGAATTTATGCAGAAATATCTTTTAAGTCTCTGATGTGTGAATGCAGCGAATAAAAAGTGAGTATTTTGAGCAGGAAGAGAAGTTATCAGTGAAGTGTCAGGAGTTAAGAAAAGAGCCTGAACCCAGCTGTAGGGCTGGGGAATTAATCCAAAATGAGATTAAATCGCAATATGACCTGCTACAATATTTCTATCAATATCTCTAACCTGAAATATGACAGGATATCAGATACTTTTTTTTGCAGTAGCTGTTTTTATGCTGTACACCAGTTTTTCTTTAACCCAAAGAGACAAACTGTTGGAAATGAACTTCGCAAGAGAAACGATCTAAATGGTAAAAAGTGGCGATAAAAAAAGTTGAAGGTGGAAAAGTGGTCAACAATTGGTACAAATGGGCTAAAATTGGGAGAGAACTTGGAAAATAGTCAGTCAGTTGCAAAAATGAAAACAAAAGTAGCAAAAAAAGAATGAAAAGAGATAGATAAGATAGATGAGATAGATAGATATTTTATCAATCCCGAGGGAAATTTACAAAAAAATAGACATAAAGCAACAAAAAAAATGGGATGAAAACTTGAAAAATGGTCAAAAAGCAGACCTGACATTTCTCTTTTAAATCTCCTTTTATATTGATCTTAAGTAAAATTCTAACTTTTTTTAGACACTGAACTTTTGGTTTTCATTATCTGGAAGCCATTAAAATATCATCTCCTTCAATGTAGCCATTGATAACAACCATAGACTGTATAATGAGTGGACGTAACAACGTTCGGCTCAAACTGAAGCCTCCAGCAGATGCCCCGCCCCCTGGTGTCTGGCTGCAGTATAGGTCATAAGCCCCGCCTCCCCATGTATTCCAGATATGAGCCGGGAAAACTTTAAAAAATTACGATACTTGTAGAAACGTTTCTCTCATCTTTACTCTAAGGTGGTATGACGATGTCATCTGGCTGCATGGTGTTCTGGTGTTTTTTTCCTGAGAAGTTAGTTTCTCATTAGTTATTGGACGTTAAAAAACGCGATATAAGTTTCTTTTTATGATAGTTGACAGCTGCCGTTCGTGAGTAGTTTTTATCGGGGATATAAGAAACTTCGGGAAAGAGCCAAAAGGAGACTAAACCTTCTGAAGAAGAAGAAATAAATATTTTTATTTCTCTTTTTTACTTGGCTCCACCGGAAATTCTCTACTGCGCAGACTCTGGCTGCACAATGGCGGCTAGAGAAACGGGGTTTTTTGGCTTCAAAATTGTAGAACGGTGACAGGCGGAAGCACGCTGTCCATTCTATATACAGTCAACACATTTGGTTCAGGAACCCCAAAATGAATCTCAATTGCTATACAGGGGAAAATAATGGTATTTATCTTACCTGGTCGGTCTCGCCCTTCTCGAACATCTTCTTCAGGCTGTTCAGAGGGATGCTGGGTTTCTCAGACTCGGGGACTTCAGCCGCCGCCTTCTCCGGCTCCTCTGACTCTCTGCTGGGTTTCTCCATCTCTGCCTGGAGGTTGAAGCCGGTCTCAGAGTGAAGCTGCGTCTCCAGCTCAGGAGTCAGGTCCTCAGAGCGAGTAGAGCTGAGGGTGGAGGTTTTCAGAGCGTCAGACCTGATCTGTGACGTGGGTGTAGGTTTGGGGCCTGCTGGCTGACTGGTGGGGGTGTGAGGGTCTGCAGGGCTGCAGGGGGAGGCTTTGGGTGGAGCTCTGATGTTTGACTTCTGCTGCTGCTGCTGTTGTTCCCAACGCTTCTTTAAAACACTCAGGTTCCCGCTGCGAAGCGTGGAGGGGAGCGACTCTGCAACCTGTGGAGGGAAACAACGATATAATTTAGGATTACACCTCAAAATTCAGAACTTCTATTAGCTTTCATTAAAAAACTGAAATCTTTAAAGTCTTATTTTCTGTGAAAGATGTCTTGTCATGCTCAATATGAGCCACATTCATCAGACCAATCCAGGGAAATGTCTTGTTTCAAGTCATTTAAAGACAAAAAATGAAGTCTGAATTGCTTGTCAGAAGTAAAAATTAATCTTAAAAGAGTTTCTTGTACTAAGTTGTACGGAAGAGGATTAGGGCCACTGAGAAAAAAAAAATCTAAAAAGAGAAAAAAGTCAGAATTCTGAGTTTAAAGTCAGAATTCTGAGATTAAAGTCAGAATTCTGACTTTTTTCTCAGAATTCTGACTTTTTTTTTTTTTGGGATTTTTTTTTTTCTCAGTGGCCCTAATCCTCTTCTGTAAAGTTGTTATTCTTTTTTTCAAGAAACTTTATGATCAATTTTTCTTAGCCCATTGGCAGATTTGTTTTTTACATGACATACATTTACGTACATTTACGTACCTACATTTTTTACATTTACATTACAAGTTACATAATTATCTTGAGATGAAACATGTTTCTGGACTTATCAGTTTAATCTTGGTCGAGGATCGTCATGTGTCTTAACGAACAGCCAATCAGAGCAGGTGAAACTTTTTTGGGTCTACCACTTGACTATTTTGTTCCATAACCCTCAGGATCTTTAAAGAAATTCTAAATGTCTGTCTCACTGCATCCAACCTCAGCAGTGATGGCAACAACCAGACCACGAGAGAGAAAGATTTTTAGCCTTTACCATCAGGAGATCATGGCAGAGAGAATACCGGACAGAAAATGAAGTTGAATCAACAATTTTGCGCAGATTTTGCTTTTTAAAGGCTGTGGTCTTAAACTTTTGATCAGATGATGAACAAACCATTTACCTTTAATTGTTGTTTCCAATAAATTTCTTCCTCAAATATCTCTCTACTCTCATTTCTTCGTTGTGCATTTTAAAACTATTTAGCAGAAAAGCATCAGGAGCCAGCATTCGACCATGACCGACTGACCAGGAAGCAGTCAAACAAAAACACGCTCGGTAAACTTAAAGTTAATGAATACATTCTGTTTGTCTTTTAGGAGCTGTGAAGAGTTTCTGGTTGGAAAACAAACTGAAACTGAAGTTTCTTTATGACCTTAAAGCAAACAGGACCATCACCAAGAGGCCGGTAGCTTCTCTGTTGTCACTTGTAACGCCTGAGGCTGCTTTAAAGGGGGCGGAGTCAGACCAGGTGATCGACAGCTGGCTGCAGGAACTATGTCTTCTTTGTAAATAATCACAAAGTGTGATAAATTAGACTGTTCAAATATAACAGGAAAGGTTGTTTTGACTGGAAACGTTAGTTTTACTTGACTCGAGCAAGAAATAAGAATTTTTCACTTTGACCAGAGGGGGCGCCAAAGTCAATACAAACCAAAAAGTTCCTCACAGCAGCTTTAAATATGTCGTTTTTATCTGTATCACTTGCAGCATACTAATGAACTTTAACAGGAAAGAGAAAGTGCAACACAAAACTATTACAAACCCTCTTTTTTTGGCACTTATTTGAGTTGTAAACTACCTTCAAAGTTTCCAGAAGGTTGTTTCAATAAAAAATAAAGAGCGCATACTCTGCACTGCAAAAACTGAAATCTAAGCAAGTCATTATGTCTTATTTGTAGTAAAAAATGTATTATTCTTAATTTGAGCCACATTTACTAGACCAGGCCATAAAAATGTCTTATTTCAAGTTTTTTAAGACAAAAATTAGGTGTAAATTGCTTGTAACAAGTCAAAAAAATCTGCCAATGGGATAAGACGAATTCTCCCGGGAAGTTTCTTGAAATAAGAAAGATGTCTTAAAACAAGAATCTTTTATTTTATCCCATTCGCAGATTTTTTTTACTTGTTACAAGCAATTGATGCCTCATTTTTGTCTTTAAAAAACTTGAGATGAGACATTTTTATGACCTTGTCTAGTAAATGTGGCATAATGACTTGCTTAGATTTCAGTTTTTGCAGTGTGAGTCTGAAAATGACAAAAATGTCCAATCCAAATCCTTCAAAATAAAAGTCCTCTAGGTGTTTTATATGTAACTTTCTCAAAAATTTAATAAAACAATGATATCTGAACATTTTTAGGCTGTTAAAAGCATAAAATGCCTGTAATTAACTAAAAAGTTGATGAGGAATTGCTGCCAAAGCATTTACAAGCAATTAAACAAACTAGTTGAAACAGTTTTGACCCAAGAGGATCTTCAAATACAAGACAGAAAATGCTCATTTTTTTAACATCTCTCATTGATTTGATCATTGAAGAGTTGAATATTGATAATCTGACTGTTAAAAGTGAGAAAACCTTCATTAAGCCTCTCAAACCTCAAGATGTGATTAAGTCTGAAGCAAAGTTTCTTACAAATGTTAAGTTTTCTGTCATTTTCTGATGATTTCATCGACTCAAAACCAAAGTTTGAGTCTGAAATGGACGTGACACAAAGATTTTACAGATGTACATGATAGAAAATGAGTAGAAGCATTTAAAAAAAAGTTATAAGAAAGCAGGAAAGACGCACAGTTCACATCTGATGACTCACTTTTTCTAAAGCTTTGTCAGAGAGCAGGGACTCCCACAGAGCGATGCGAGCCGCTCTCTAAATCTGGTTTTAGTTTGCTCAATGAATTCCATCAATGCTGGACGGACGCCACCCGATCCGACAGGCGCTGAATGAAACTCAAACGTTCTAAATATAACACCATCAAACGGACGCACAGAGAAAAGTTAAAACTACACAGCAGAAATTCAGCGCTTTCACCTGAGAGAAAAGAAGGAGGAGAAGAAGAAAAAGACAAAGAGCTGAGAGGAAACAGAGCGTGCACGTCTGAAAAACCTGGATCTGCAGGAGACACAACAGGAAGAGAGAGAGAGGTGGAGAAGTGGAGACAAAGCTGCAAAATAAAGAGTAAAAACCTGGAGAGAGGCTGGAGACCCGGCTGTCCAGTTGGCGTTGAGTGTGTGTGAAGAGTATGTGAAGAGTGTGTGAGGAGTGTGTGAGGAGTGTGTGTGTGTGTGTGTCTGCTGCCCGGCTGGAAAGGCTACAAGCTGTCCCAGATGTGAAAGACTTGAGAAGTGATCAGAGCAGCATGAAGTAACAAGCCCACCCCCTACAACAGAGCAGAGGGGAGGAAACAGAGCGGGGGAGAGAGAGAGAGAGAGAGAGAGAGAGAGAGAGAGAGAGAGAGAGGGGTGAGGGGGCGGAGAGAAAATCAGAAACAGAGACGCTCCCTCGCTCTGTGAGGGGAAATACGTGCAGGAAATGAGGGGAAAAGGTAAAAGCAGAAAAACTTTTCACTGACCCTGAATCAACAACGACTGATAAAACCTCCTCATGTTTGTTCCTGACTCACCTACAACAAGAAAACCTTCACCTCTCTCCTCTCTCTCTTTCTTTCTTTCTTTCTCTGTTTTTGGCATTTTAAGACCAAATCAGGAAGTTTCCTATCACTAAAAAGTTACATCAGAAAAAAAGTCCCGACCAGGTTCTTACAAAAGTGCAAAGAGGAACAAAAAGTTTTCTGCTTTGTTTGGAGCAACCCTGCACAAAACTGACATCTAAACCACTGATTCCCAACCTGTGGTCCGCGGCCCCATGGTGGGCCGCCAGGGTCTTACAAGTGGGCCGCCATATCATTTCCAAAATAGCATAATTTTAGTGGAGGGTGATAATATAAAGATACAAATATACAGAATAATGAATGATGTTAAAACCGAGATACGTTTTAAAACAAATTAAAACTGTCAAAATGTTCATATATAAAAAAAAAAACCTTTAAGAAAGCATGTTAGAGCCCAGTATGTAACATGACCCAAAATGCAACAACAACCTGAAATGCACTAAAAAAAAAAAAAAGAAAAAGAAATAAAACCGGAAATAACAAAGTTGCTGGGCTGGAAAGTCACAAAAAGAATGCAGCACAACCCAAAATATAATAACTGACCCACAATGTAACAACTTATCACACTCTGTACTTATTGGGTCTGAGGTGGGCCGCAAACATTTTTGAGACTCAAAAGTGGGCCCTGAGTTGGAAAAGGTTGGGGACCACTGATCTAAACAAGTGTTTGTCTTTTCTTTTTTTTTAGTAAAAAATGTCTTTTTAGTCTCGATCTGAGCCACATTTACTAGACAAGGGTAGAAACGTGTCTTGTTTGGAGTTAAAATTGTCTCTATTGCTTATAAAGAGGAAAAAAAATCTGCTAATGAGGTAAGAAAAAAAGCTTCCCATATCAAGACATGAGGGCTGGGTAAAAATATGTATTTATTAATGCATTGCAATATTTCCCCATCAAATCCAATATCCATCTATATCCAAGGTGAATCGATTAATAAAAACGACGACAAAAATGGCCTCAGAAGCAAGCAGCATTAGCTCCACCAACTTTATGGGCGTGAAAATAAATATTTAAAAGTTTTCAACAGGATCTCCAGTTATCTGCATTGAAGCAGTTACATCAATATTAAATCAACTCGTACATTATTCTTATTTCAAGAAACCTGACAAGCAATTCTTTCTTACACCATTGGCATTTCTTTTTTTTTTCTACTCATAATAATTTTTAAGATTGTTTTTAATCATTATTGTCTATCATGATCTTGAAATGTGATCCTGCTCTCTCACGATTTCTGTCCTAATGCATGTTCCTGCAAAACTAAACCAGAATGTTCCACAAAAATCANAAACAATCAAACTTTGTAAACTCAGTTTGTAGTTTAGTGCTCAGATGAGGAGACTGTTTAATGTTACTCACAGCTCGGTGCTCTGATACATGTCTGTAACGTTACTGAATCCTGGTTGTGTCCTACCAGTGCTCATCTACCAACTCCAACCTCACCAAGCAGAGCAAACGTAACCTGGCTCTTCATTTTATTGATAGACTCTCAGGTTTGAACAGATCACTGCAGAATAACTGCTGCATGTGGACAGGAATCAACATTAGCACAAACGGGTTAACCTGTGTTTTAGTCTTGTGCTCTATCACTCTCCTGTTTAGCTTTCTTCTGTTCTGATCTCTTTTTTTTCTGTCAGACGCTCCCTCTGGTCTAAGTCTTATGGCAAATATATAAAAGTCAGACTGTTTCACGATCATTTGGGTTCAGACTCAGCTGCCTTCTTTGCATATTTTCACTCACACTTTCCAGAATAAAAGAAGAAGAGGAGGATTCAGTCAAACAATGCACATTGAGTGAGCACATTCAGTTACCTTAAAGCTTTCGAGTTTGAAGTTTCGAAGTCTAAATACATAAATGTGAACACAAAGACTCAGAATCTTAGCGGCGACTGCACCGAAATGCTCAAAAACTCATCTTCATGTTTAATTTCTCTGCAGAAAACGGAGAAACAAAGATAAAACTGAGCAGAGGAGATCACCACTCTGAACCTGCACGCTCTGCAGAGCACGCTTCTCTAACCCCACCACCCCCTCCCACACACACACACACACACACACAGATCAGGTGGGACTGAGGCATCCTGTTACCGCTGCTGCTGCATGACGGCACAGGCTGATACAACTCGCCTCAATGTTTGACAACACGTCTCTGAAGATTAATGTCTGTGATAACAGCAAAGATTTGCATGCACTGTTCTGCTCGCAGCTATAAAATCATGTATGAGATCATAGTTAAACAGACTTTTGAAGCACTCTGACTTTAATGCGTCTGCTGTGGACGTTGATGTGTCTTTTTCTGGTCACTGTTTTTGTGCAGCTCAGCAGGAAATAGCAGACGAGTGTTTCAGGTCGAGCAAACCGCAGCTGAGTGATGTGTGACTTTCCTTTTTGTGCAGGAAGTGTCGACTGTGCAGAGTTTGTGATACTCAACATGAAATGCAAATGCTTTAATCAGAGGGTCACAAACTCAAACACAAGTCTGTGGATAATGAACGGTGCTTACCACTTTCTTCCTCTCTGTGTTTCCCTCCTCTGCTGCCATCTGATACCTGAGAACAAAGAGAGAAAGAGGTTTTGAATCATTATGATCACAGCTCCTGTCTCATCCTGCAGCA
Organism: Thalassoma bifasciatum; assembly: GCA_008086565.1. NCBI lineage: Eukaryota > Metazoa > Chordata > Actinopteri > Labriformes > Labridae > Thalassoma > Thalassoma bifasciatum. Next base: position 5,528 of record RPOG01002075.1, on the reverse strand, counting down.
CACACCCTGAGAATTAACATGAAATTTTCCTGCTCCAAAAACAGATGATTTCAGGTGGAGAAGTTAATCTGACTGGAAAATCTCCAGATCACACCGGGACACGCAGAGGAGGGAACCAGTGTTTTCTGCGCTTTGACCACCTCTGTTTCAAAACTCAAAGAAAACCCAGACTCTGACGTCTTCCACCTTCAACCACAGACTTTTCTAACACTCA
>RPOG01002074.1:0-109264 GCA_008086565.1 Thalassoma bifasciatum | reverse complement strand
CTGAGGGGTCAAAGGTCACGGCCATTCAATGTTGGTTTTGGGCCTTGCTGCTTACGTGCAGAGATTTCTCCAGATTCTCTGAATCTTTTGATGATATTATGGTCTGTAGATGATGAAATCCATCAATTCCTGCAGTTGGACAAAGTTGAGAAACATTGTTCTTAAACTGTTGGACTATTTGCTCACGCAGTTGTTGACAGTGGTGAACCTGGCTCCATCTTTGCTTGTGAAGGACTGAGCAGAACATTAAATATCTTGCATCTGTAGAGCACTGCATTAAATAAAGGTTAAAAAATTGCATGTGTGTGTGTGTGTGTGTGTGTGTGTGTGAGCTCCTGTGGTTTGATTGGCACATGTCACACACGTCTATCAGCGAGGGGAGGAAAAAAAGAACATTTAAAGCGCACTTATTCATGCCCTGCTGCTCTGTTTAATGTCTCGCCGAGATCTAATTACAGCCGCTCTGAACCGCGCTCCACGCTTTTAATTAACACGCCCAAAAAAGGCAAATGGAGCAAAAATGTAAAATTAATTGAATGGAATTTGTAATTCAAAGTGAGAGAAAGAGAGAAGGGGGGGAGATCAAATAGGAGTCTGTACTTTTAAGAGTTGGCTCCCGTGGGGTTTCCCGCCCCGCGTTTCAAGGTTTGTGTGTTGTGGGTCCACAGAGGGGCCACGGCCTCCATTTTCCAGAAGAGGGGCATCAGACGTGAGCTTTTTATGGAGGCGAATAATGATGTGGCTTCTTTCGGGGGAGAAATAGTCTTTTAATAAGTGAGGGCTGGCAGAGAGCGCCGCTCGCTTTCAAGGCCGAGCGGCGTGGATTAATGCGGCGGGCAGGAATCATTTATAGACCAATCACTCAAGCTCACACACACTATTGATCTCACACACAAACACACACAGAGGAAAGCTACTTCATTTCTCTCTTTTCAGTTTGTTTCACAAAGAAAGTTTCGTTTCTCAGTCCTTCACCGAAGAGTTTATATCAAATTCTGCAAACATCTGACTGAAAGTTATTCAGATCCATAAAGAAACTCAAACACTGAGTTTAAACCTTGATGTTTCATGTGAACAGCTTCTAAAAAAGTGCATGTAAATCCGCAAAAGTCCGGTAGAAGAATCAGAATTATCAAAGCGAGTCTTTAGTCTTTATTCCGTCCCGTACGAGCCCCCATAGTATCTTTACATGACTTACAGCTCATGAAAATAGCTCGATTTTTCTCTCTAGTGTTTTTTTAAATCCTCATTTCAGCTTCTATGTGAAACACTTTGTTGTAGCTGCTGTCTCTTTAAGGCCTTAGTGATTAAGTACCGCACCTACATTGCGAAACTTAATTTAATTGCTTCGACTGGTAACACAAAAAGTATAAAGTTTTATTTATGTCTCTTTAAGGCTCCTCACTCCGCAAACCTCCTTCCCTCTGACTGGCCATTATGGGCAGGCCTTAGTGATTGAGTACCACGCCCACAATGGGTCGCAAACATCCCAGAATTCTTTATCACATTCTCCCTGTCCTCATCGTTTCATCATTCTGTAAAAAAAACAAAAACAAACAGAAACCAACTCTATTTAATTGCTTCAACTAGGAACAAAAAAGTATAAAGTTTTATTTATGTCTCTTTAAGACTCCTCACTCAAACCCCCCCCCCTTGCCTCTGATTGGCTTTCCTGGGTAGACCTTAGTGATTGAGTACCACGCCCACAATGTGTTACAGACACCCCAGAATTCCTCATCACACTCTCCCTGTCCTCATCTTTATAACATTCTTACAAAATAAAAAAAACAAAACTTAATTTAATTGATTCAACTAGTAACAAAAAAAGCACAAAGTTGTATTTCTGTCTCTTTAAGGCTCCTCACTCCACAAACCTCCTTCCCTCTGATTGGCCTTTCTGGGTAGACCTTAGTGATTGAGTACCACGCCCACAATGTGTCCCAGACACCCCAGAATTCTTCATCCTTATATCATTCTTTAAAAAAAAAAAAAATACAAACAGAAACCAACTCTATTTAATTGCTTCAATTGCTAACACAAAAAGTGTAATTTTTTTTCTGTCTCTTTAAGACTCCCCACTCCAAAACCCCCCTTCCCTCTGATTGGCCTTTATGGGTAGACCTTAGTGATTGAGTACTGTACCTAAAACTCATTGCAGACTCCCCAGAATCCCTTATTACACACTCTTCACTCCTTCAATCTTTATATCATTTTGTAAAAAAAACAAAACAAACAGAAACCAACTCTATTTAATTGCTTTAACTGGTAACATACAAAAAGTCTACATTTTTTTTAAAGTAGCTAATTCAAAAGTTAGAGGAGCTAACCAAAAACTACCAGACTTTTGAATTAAATGATTTCTATAGCAATGGCTTTTTTCTGGTGACTAGCCCATTTTTCCTCAAGTGCCTCCTTATTGTGCATCTTGAAACAGCCAGACCACATTCCTTCAGAGAGTCCTGTATTTCAGCTGAAGTTATTTGTGGGTTTTTCTTTGCATCCTGAACCATTTTCCTGGCAGTTGTAGCTGAAATTTTTATTGGTCTACCTGACGGTGAATCTTTCATTTTCCACTTCTTCATTAGAGTTTGAACTCTGCTTATTGGCATCCTCAGTTCCTTGGATATCTTTTTATATCCCTTTCCTGTTTTTTACAGTTGGGTGAACTTTTCCCACAGTTCTTTTTCTTTCCTCATGACTCAGAATCCAGAAATGTCAGTGCAGCACTGGATGAAAGATGCAAATGTCTGTCAGGAGCTCAGAAACCCACTGACCGCTGAGAGTATGAGGAATGCTCTCAGGAAATGTGTGTAAACAATCATTTAAAACTGTGATGTGTAGGTGTTGAATATAAAATAAATGTGATAAAACTGTGTAGGAAAAGTGTAAAAATGAAAGACAGACACTTGGATGTTTGTATTTGAACAAAATATTCTCTTTATTCTGCAAGAGAACTGAATATGGTGGAGCTCCACTGATAAACGTACATGAGTTCAGCTCATTAACAAATGGAGAATCTACAACCAACAAACTATTGCAACCGATACGAGAAAGTAAAGTGAACCGTGATGGGCCAAAAAACCATTTCAAAGAGAGAATACCGAGAGAAGCTGGTAGCAGGTTACGGCGAAGAGAAACACTGAGGAGGAGGACGAATGTTTGAGCTGCAATTGTCACGTTTTGGGCTGGCTCGCCAATTATAGTGTCTCGTTTTTAGGGTTGCAAATCTTGCATAATTTCTTAATTGGAAATATAAAACACTGAGCCCTGTCTTTTTAAAATCCTACCAGATGTTTCCAAGTATTTTTCCTTGCAGGTTTGTTTCAAAAAGGCACAAAAAGCACCTGAGCAGTGAAATATAAACTACTTACTAAGTAAAATCTTCAATTTTCGACAAACTTTTCACATCAAGGACAGAAACGTTACACATTTATTTGCGTTTATTTTGCGCTGTGCCGATGATTTCCTGCGGAGTTAGCGTCCTCTTCCTCAGTGTATTTTTTGCCGTTTTTTTTCGCATTTATACAACTGACACAAAAAGGACTGGTTTCAGCTGTAAGCAGTGATGTTAAATTTGCTCTATTAAATTCAGATCTGAATACACCATAAACAGACAAATAACAGTTGTTTTTTTTTCCTCAAAGACATCTTTTTTAACCATTTTTCTTTTATACACAAAAAACAACAGTCAAGAGTACCAAATATGCATGCTGGATCTGTACGTATGTCAAAAAAGGGGGCAAAAGGGGAAAAAAGGGGGAAGGTCAGGGTGGGTGTCATATACACTTTTTAAAATCTTTTTTTTTGTGTTAGTTTTTTTTTTTTTTTTTGTTAAAAGTTCTGTATTTTCATATATATAAGAAGCTGTTACTCCTCAAAGCTGTGCTGGGTACTGTGATCAGAAAAGCAGTGGTAAGAACACAACACGACTCCTCGGTGAGAATCACAAACATATTCAAACCTCGCTGCAAATAAAACTTTGCAGAACTGCTCGAGGGCGAGTAGAAGTAGTAGAGTAGTAGAGGAACAACAGACAGTTGCTATTTTTAACAGTCCTGGGGTGGTTTGTGAGTAGAAACACTCAGATATAACAGTAGGCTTATTGTACCTGTTGTAACTGCACCTGTAGTTTTTGAGTCTAAACCTTTTATTTAACTGAGCGCTGAACTTAAACCTGTTTCCTGGAGTTAGAAGAGTTAGCGTTGAGGTGAAACTCAACTAAACAGTCTGTGAAAGTAAACAGATATTTTGGTTTGTCCCAGTAACCCTCTTGTAACTGCTTGTCTTTCCGTAATACTACAGTGAACTAAAACCCTGCCCGTTCAGAAACACCTGTACTCTGTGGGGGTCTATGCACCTGAGGGAAAACATGCACCCCTCCATCACCAAACCCCTCGCTGACAGAAAAGGGAATATTGCATGTTTAGCGGAGTGGGACATGGAGAGGAATTGTCCTGCAGAAACTTTGAAATCGTATCATTAAATGAAAAAAAGTGAATTTTTCCTGGTCTGCCTCCCATATGCGTTTTCCACCTTAAGAGGTCATAATGCCAAATTTTCCTTTTTTTTGTAACATTTGAATTTGAGTCAAATCATAAACAGTTACACTTTGCAGAAACTTTCAAATTGGATCAATTTATGAAAAAAAAAAAAAAAAGTTAATTTTTCCTGGTCTGACTCCCATACGCTTTTTTGCACCTAAAAAGCTCATGGTGACAGATTTTCTTGCATGATACACACCCTTCTTTAAAACATTTCAATTTAAGTCAAATCATAAACAGTCACACTTTGCAGAAACTTTGAAATTGGGTCAATTGGTGGAAAAAATAATAATAAAGTGAACTTTTCCCGGTCTACCTCCCATACGCTTTTTCCACCTTAAGAGGTCATAATGACAAATTTTCCTTTTTTTGTAACATTTGAATTTGAGTCAAATCATAAACAGTTACACTTTGCAGAAACTTTGAAATTAGTTCAATTGATGGAAAAAAAATAATAAAGTGAACTTTTCCCGGTCTACCTCCCATACGCTTTTTCCACCTGACGAGCTTATGGTGACAAATTTTCCTTCATGATACCCATCAGATTTTAAAACATTTCAATTTGAGGCAAATCATAAATGGTGACACTTTACAGAAACTTTGAAATTGGATCAATTGATGGATAAAAAACAAAAAAGTGAATTTTCCCGGTCTGCCTCCCATATGCTTTTTACGCCAAAAAAAAAGCTCATAATGACAAATTTTCCACCTTTGAAACATTTCAATTTGAGGCAAATCATAAAAGGTAACACTTGACAATAAAAGTCCCTTAATTAAGATTGTTTAATGCATTATTAGACATTATTGAACGCTTAAATAATACGTTCATTAATGAGTCAATTAATATTCTTGTATATTCAGAAGTTGTTCAGTGAAAGAGAGTGGGGCTATAACTTGAGGAGAAATTTAAATTGAAAAAGTTTGATTAAAAATCTTATTAAAAAGATACATTTAAAAATATATATTCAAGAATTATACTTATAAATACATAAAAATGAAAATAAGGCACAGGTAAAGAGGGTTTATTCTTGTATTTATGATCTGTTGTATAATATGTTGCTAATATTTCTCAATTTTGTGCTATTATTTAAAATAAGAATCAGTCAAATTTAAAGGGGTTGGATTAAATAAGCGTAAACGTCTTCCGACAACTTTTCAAACAGAAGAAAATGTAGTTTTAGTTTACTTTTTAATTCTTTTTTTAATGCTATTCGTTTTCTATTTTGACTATCACTTGTTGTTTTTCTTAGTTTTCTTTCTCGATTATTTATTTTTTCCTTGCTTTTATTTAGCCATGTTCAAAATAAATAAATACAAACAAAAACATATCCACATATAGTCAACAATTACTTGCGTACTGTATTGAAAAAGCAAAAAAAAGGTGATTTTTATTTTGCACTAAGGTTTTAATCAGAGGTTTGTATGTTGACGTATTATCACAGATAAGTATTTTGTCAAAGTGTGAACAGGATGTTGTTCTGAAATAATACGAAGATGCTACAAATTTATATAAACATACATAATTTAACAAAAAAAAGTCATACATTTTGCATGGAACCATCTATATTATTTCAAAGTGATTCTATGAAGAGAAAGAAATGCATTATCTGCATTAACTAATATGTTAGGTAATGCCTTATAATGTTTATTAACATATTATTAAACTGTTAGTTAATGCCTTATAATGCACGAACTAACTTTTATTAAGGGGTTTATTATTGTTACGTGTTACCTCATTAAAAAATGAGCAAAACCAAAGCAAAAACTTCAAGAAATGGCTCTTTTGGCGCCATTTACAGTAAAATGTATGGAACGCCAAATGTGCCAAAATTCAGGGTGCAAATCAATTTGAAACTTTTCGGTGCAACTAGCAACAAATTTAAGTTATTTTAAAGTCTTTAAAGTTTTCTGTGGGACAATTCCAACACTGAAACAGGACCAAACTCCAGCTACGGTCATTATGTGCAAATATATGAAGTAGCATGAGTGAAAAAAGCTGTGACTCTGGGACTTTTGGTAGATTTCAAACAAAAATCCAGACAAAAAAAAACAAAAACAAAAAAAAAAACAGTTTATATCAACATCACATAAACTGGAGAGTGCAGATAAAGTTAAATCTGATTGACTTTAACCATTCCGACATCATTGAACAAGGATTTTAAAGACGGATCCTTCCTGACATGCCACAAAAAAGTATCTGTTTACTTTGTTTTTTTATATTTTTTTTGAAACACAAACACTCCTACCTATCTGGAAACCATTCACACCACATGGTTTTATCTTCTGAGTTGTGAAATATCAAGGCAATGGAGATAAAAACATCACTGAAACATCCCTTTTCCAACAACTAAAGGATTAAGAAGAACTGAAATCTTTGGTCTAAATGTTGAAGGGGGAGGGGAACGAAAAACAGTCAGCGACTCAAAACTTGTAACCGTAATATATTTTAGCTTTATATTCATATGATAGATACGACATCTCAGTGAAAATGTGATTCAGGTAAATAGTAACACAAGTCTCTTGTAGTCGATAATGTGTGCAATTTCAGACAAGCCCTCTGTGAAGGAAAAGATCCGAACATATCTCTGAGAAAAGTTTCAAAAAAGCGCCTCCTTCCCTCCTAGATTAGCTCTACGTATGCCTGTAACGAATACTGTACATCTGTCATAAAACTCTAAAAACGTCGGCTCTGCTCACCATAAAACAAAAGGGAACTCTTGGTTTTTTTTTCTCGTTTTCTTTAATAAATGTATATTTTCATAGAAAGACATTCAACAGTGAGCAATGCAGTAAAGTTCAAGTAATAGAGTTAGGGATTTTTGGAGTTCCCCGTTCGAAAAACAAAAAGACAGCGAATAATAATATTAATTAAAAAAAAAACAAATTAAAAATCGAAGCGTCGAGTGTGAAGTGATGGAGGGGAAGGAAAGACTACGACATCCTTTTTTGGCGATGATTCTGTGTCTAAGCTACAGGAAGCAATGAGGGACATGCCTCTTGAAGTGAGGACACTACGAAGGTCAAAGTCGTCGGGACCTAGCTTAGTCGACTGAGAGCGATTTTTACGTTTATATATATATATATATATGCAGAAAAAACCCTGATTTATTTATTGATTTCTTTTTCAAATCGCTGGCTTTGTTGTGTGGTAGTTTGTACGGTAGGTAAACTTGAAAACACCTGAGCGGTTAAATGAGCGGTTAACGTCGCCGCTAACGGAGAAGCCAAAAAAAAACGGGCCTGCGTTTTTTTTTTCCCGGTAGCACCTCGCGTCGTGATCGAGTCGTGTTTGCGTCGTGTTTCGCGGTGCTTTGACGAATAAAAGGAAAGAATGTTCCAGACCCGGACTGATTTTTTTTTCCTTCGTTTTTTTTTTTCTTTCTTTTTTTTTTTTAGTACATTCAATATTCTATCAACAAACCCCGCCTTGCTGTCCCGTAGTTGGTCTACGAAGAAGAGCGAAGACGGTCGACACAAGCGGACGAAACTACGTATTATCGTAGAAAAACAGAATTCCTGAAATGCTAACGGATTAATTTGACGTCGGTTTTTGAAGCTTCTAGCTACTATAATTCGTCCGCTATTGCCGACAACCTCTGTTCCTTCTTCTTTTTTAGTTTTTAGTTAAACGGGGCTGGTAGAGAGGGACTGCTAACCGTGGAGCTAAATCTAGTTTGGCCGTGCATCTTAAATTTCGTGAAATTCAAAAGCAAAGTAACTTCATCTCAACAAAGCTGAAAATGGTAAAAATACCAAAATTTGAAACTAATGGTAGGTTGAAAAATAGACATTCCAACTTTTTCCCACCAAAAATATTGATATTCCCAATTTACGAGGTGCTAACAGCAAATTGTGACGTTTTAATCCGATTTCTCAAAAAACTACCGGAAAATACGATATTTAACTCTAACCTACTTCAATTTGATGATTTTCAATTATGTCTACCAAAAAAGACTGGAAGTTTAAAAGTTATTCCAAAGTTTTAAATTGGACGTAACTTTGTTTTTGCAATTTTTTCTAGAATAATTTTGCTAACTAATGCTAATTTTTGTCCAAATTTTGCGTTTCGCGCAAATTCTTGTACCTGGAGTTTAAAAACTGGAAGAAACAGTGAAAAAGAAATCTGTTTTGCTCTTTGAGTTTGCGTAAATTGGGAAACAATCCATGAAAAAAAAAATTGGGATTGTTTCTCGTCATTTTTCTAATTTTTGCGCTATCTAATTGGGGATACAAAAATGTTGTGAGGTTTTTCAGGATAAAGTTGATAAAATTCCAACTTCCATCCTTGTTGTACACAAAAAAACAGGATTTCTTGTTCGTGTTAAACCTTTAAAGCAGTGTTTCCCAACCTGTGGGTCGTGGCCCCCTGGCGGGCCGTGGAGGTATTGCAAGTGGGCCGCCAAATCGTTTTCAAATTTTGTGGTGGGTAATTAGATAAAGACAAAAATATTTAAAATAATGTTTTAAATGTTTAAACTCAGTTACATTTATAAGAGTATTGAGATGTTCCATATTTATACATATAAAAAAAAGTTCTCAGAAAACTAGTTATTCGATTTTTAAGACCTAAAAAATTGGCCTTGAGTTGGAAAAGGTTGGGAACCGCTGTGTTGAAGACATTTTCGATTTTTTCGGCGCTTCACGACATAATTTGAAGTTTAAAAAGTCTGTACAAAGGCCAAACTAGGTTTATTTCTCCAGGTTCAGCGTCTTTAGTCTCCGGTAGAAAATAAAAGAGGAGGCAGCCGTAATCGATGGCTTTCAGCTTCATGAATCTCCCCTGACTCATCTACCGACCCTAAGAGGACTACGTCAAGGACCGGGGGCGTGGATGGGTGGGGGGGGGGCAGGTTTTACCGTTGGGGGTGAGTAGACTGTGGGGGTGTGGAGGAGGACGTAGAGACGGGGGGTGTAGATAAACACGTGGTGGGTACAACCAATGTTGTATCATTCACTCGCTCCTCTGCAGCAAACAATGGCCCTCTTTCCTACAACCTGGTTTTCAGACGCACTCGAGTGTGTGAATGTGTGTGTGTGTGTGTGAGGCCATACACTCTGATGTTGGATTAAAACGCTGCTGATAACACAGGCGGCGGTGGCGGCGGGTGGCGGGGAGGGGGAGCGGTGCTTTGTCTGACTTTGTAACCAGCGTTGTTGTTGTTGTGTCTCTTTTAGACGCAGAGTTAATGTCGGCGTTGGCTTTTGTTCACTAAAAGTTGGGGTCAACAAATCCCCCACCCCCTCATTGTACCACAGCGCCGCTAACCTTTTACGCCAACGTCAACAACAGCCGTCTGCAGACACCTGAACAAAACCGGGGATGTATTATTAAGACAGACTGTGGCGTCCAATCAAATCCATTGGAAACGGCACAGTAACTGCATCAGAAAAAAAAAAGAAATTGCAAAAATTTGATGTAGCCAAAACTCAAAACAGCACTTTTCTGTTTTTATTTTGATAATTTTAGCCTTTAGCTCATTAAAAAATATTAAAGTAGCAACTAAAAGCCGTTGAAAATTTAATATTCTGACTTTATCACACCCAAAAAGAGTAATATTTAGATTTTTTCAGTGCTGAAAACAAGCTTTTTACTCCCAATTTTTTTATATAAATGTCAAATATTACATTATTCAACTGTAACCTACTTCTAGTGGACACTTTAGAGTTAAGTCCAATAAAAATAATAATAATACTAGAAGAAAAAACAGGACTTTTAAAAGTTATTCCAATGTTTCAAGATGGCTTTATGTGTTTTTGCAAAATTTTCCACCTTTGGCTTAATTTTTGTTTTTTAAAACATCTAAAGATATCAATTATAATCAATTTTGACCTTGTTGTAGTTGCTAAATTTGACTTTTCCAAACCAAAAACTGGCTTTTTTTCATGATGCTCGACTGTTGTGTCTTTTTCAGCAATCAAAAATTTTCAAAAATTTGTGGCCTTCAGCTCTGAAATCTTCTTTAAAAAATTGAAATACCAGATTTTTTTTTATATACTGATGTAATTTCAGTGTTAGTTTATCCAAAAAACAGGACTTGATCATAATATTCACCTGTTTCTACATTATATTTGTAAAACTTCTGACGTCAAAAATTTTCAAAAAAAATCTGAGATATCAAAAATTGCAACAAAAAGTTTCTTTAAAATTAAATATCCTGAGTTTAAACCATTAAACAGAAGAATCTAATTAATGATAGTCTGATTTTTTGAGATGCACAACTCGCTTTTCTCCCATTTAGTCTCCAAATGTTGCAAAATTTTTGACTTTGCATATTTTTGAATTTACTCATTTGGCTAAAAATACACTTAACCATCAAAAACTTGCATTAATTGAGAAAGTTCCTTATAAAAAATACTTCAAATTGACCTTATATGTTGGTTTGTTTTATATGGTGGCCTGAAATGAAAAGTGGAATTTTAGGCTGCAATACCAAGAGTGTCCACTAGGGGCAAATTGGAGTAGTGTAATGTTTAGGGCTTCACCAGCAGGACAAATCTTGAGTTTTTCTTGCACAAAAACTGGCGTTAATTGAAGAAATGTCCACATAGAAAAAGAAAAGACAATTCTTTTGCTGTTGTTTATTGGAGCCGAATTCAAAATTTTGTTCGGAGAAAACTTCCCAGTTATTTTTTTTTTGTACGTTTAATAATACATCCGCGGACACGTTGACCCCCGTTCATCATCCACCCAATTCACAAGCCAATGGTTGAGCCGCATCCTCATTCCAGCAGCCAATCACAGACGCAGAATTTTAAATTTCCAGGAAGAATTGAATGCAACTTGGTTTTGTTTTTCACTTTCGTTTCAACAAAGTTTTTATTGTGTGATGCTTCCACTGGTTATAAAGTCAAGCACCGGAAGAAGATCTGAGTAAAAAACAAACAAAAGAGGAATCAGACAAACAAACAAGTTTTACTCCAAAAGCTTCACTGTGCACTTTGATTATCTCTTGGACCTTTAGTGCATCTCTCTCTTTCTCTCTCTCTCTCTCTCTCGTTCTATCTCTTTTTCTCTTTCTCGGCGTGACTGCTGAACTACACAACGCTAGATTGCACGTTCTTTCAAGTTTTCAGTATTTTCTTCTAAAGCCTGTGTCTTCAGCTCCGGACGTTTTTTTTCCGTCTACCTGCTCTGCTTTAAAACACATAAAACATTTCTCAAAGCTTATTATTTCTGAAGGTTTGTTACACAAAAAGAAGACAAACAGTCCCAGACAGTTTAACAACCACACAGTCGTTAGCATATATTCATTCACGTATTCCTCCGTCTGTTTTTTGTTTTTTGAAAAACCACACATAAAATAGGTTTCAGGCTCTTCACTCTGACTCTCTGCCTCTTCTTTTCAAACTGAAAATCTGAGACTTTTATTTTCTCGTCTGGTTTAAAAGTGGCGACGTTTGTGACCTCAGTTCTCCTAATATCGCAAAGTAAAGAATCTCAACGTCGGTAAACATTCTACAGGGAAGTTTCTTTGCGTTTGGGCGTAAAAACAGAAAACAAAAAATGAGATGCAAGTTCCGCTTTCACCACAGGGGGCGCCAAACTCACTGAGACTGAAAGGTACTGCAAGAATAGTTCTTAAAATTTTGATGGAAGCCACGAAAGTGACTTAAACGAACGACAGCCGACGAAAAGTTACCAAAGTGGCAACGTATGAGCTATTAATAAACTTTGTCGCCTTTATTTTGCAGTTTTTGTCACTAAGATTTTGTATTTTTCTTGTAAAAGATGGCAAAAGAAGTCTCTTAAGTGAGAAGTTATACATTTATAAGGGCAAAAAAAAACAGAGATGTAATAGTTGCACTCTCCACAGGGGGGCGCCAAACTCACTCAAACTGTGTGTTACAGCAAGATTAGTGTTTTAAATTTTGGATAAATGCCACAAAAGTAACTTAAAACCAATTATAACCCGTGAAGATTTATAAAAGTGGTAAGGAATATATTAGCTACAAAAAAAAAAAAAAAAAAAAGTTGCAAGTACTGCTCTCGCCACAGGGGGCGCCAAACTCACTCAAACTGTGTGTTACAGCAAGATCAGTGTTTTAAAATTTGGATAAACGCCACAAAATTAACTTAAATCCAATTATATCCCGTGAAGAGTTACCAAAGTGACTCTAAGCAATATCTTAGCTACAAAAAAAAAAAGTTGCAATTCTTGCTTTTGCCACAGGGGGCGCCAAACTTGCTCAAACTCAATAGAGCAAGAATAGTGTTTGAAACTTGCATAAAAGCCACGATAGACTGTCAAATAATTGAATTCCCATTTGTTTTGTTATAATTTTAGGTACTCATTTTATATTTTGTTGATATCAATCGTGATTTTAAAGGGTTGGATATTTCGTAACAAATTAGAGAAACACAAATGTGGGAGAATAGGATTTTTGTATGTATAGAAAATCATGAGGGACAAAAATTGGAGTATTGTAGTAAAAAAAAAAAAAAAAAAAAAAAAAAGACAGGGAGAAACTTTGAATGTTGGAAAAAAAAGCTGAGCTTAGCAGTAAATCTTTTCGCCACCAGGGGGCACCAAACTTGCGATAACTGTGAGTTGTATGACGACTTTTTTTGCTCCAATATATGTTTTCAACTGCCATCGTTTAGATCATTTACAAAGCATTTACGATCAAAAAAACTGCAAAAGTAAGGTGGTTAAAATAGTGTTTAAAATTAAGATTTTAATCGTATTTCCAACTTGCAGAGAACCGAGGTCACAGACGCGTCTTTAAGTGCTTCTAACTCGACCGTCTGTGTTTGCAGAAGGTCGGTTTGTTTACGTACCATTTGGTTTTCCAAAAACAACAACAAAACAATAAAACAAAAAGGCTATTTGGTGCACGAGCACGCGGCCCAAACTCCGTTTTATGTGTGGTCTCAAACACACCATTCGTTTGCTTTTTCTCCATTCACAAAAAAAAGACTACGACACACTCACACACACACACACTCTTTCTCCTTCCTGTCCTTCCTCTGTTTCTTTCTCTCTTTTCACACCAACTTTGGTCTCTGGTTCCTTCGCTTCATCATTCACACAAAACAGAAAAACTTCCAGCAAAAGAAAAAACAAAACAAAAAAAACAACAGTTAGTATAAAAGCAAGCCTCTTATCCTTTTTCTTCAAGACTACAAAACCGTTTTGTGTCGCTTGTGCCCCCCACCCTCCCCGAAAACCCCCCTTATTTTTCAGCAGCAGTCTACATGGAGGAACACTTCAGGAGAACAAGTGTCCGTTGTCTCGTTTTTATGCTACATTATTTTTGCTCTTCGTACGGAGAGGGAGCAGACATCATCTCCTCTTCTTCTTGCATTAACCACAAACAACGTAAACAAAAAAAAAAGGAAACATGGAAAACGACTCCAGAAACGCACAGACGGCGAGGTCAAAGTGGGCGGGGGCGGGGGGAAGGGAGAGCGAAACCTTAAAGTGGGAATGTTTTTTCATCGTCGTCGTCGTTTTTGTGGTTTTGTTTTTCTGGTAAAAAGTCTGAGCTGGAGTTTAGGTAGCAGCGGGGTCAACCTGAAACTCTGACGTCGTCGTCTCCTACTCCCGTTTCCTTTCCTTTTCTTCCTTCAGTCGTTTTTTTTTTTTTTTCACATTCACAAACATTTAAAACTTCCTTGTGCAAATCAAGCAGTCTTTAGAAAGAATGCCCTCCGAAAATGTTCTTGTAAAAATATATAACTCCAAGGTGGCTGACGTGTGTGTTGCAGCAAGTGTTTAAATCGTTTCTATCTTTATCTGGTGTTGTTTCTGGATTTCAACCACACCCCCCTTCCCTCTTTTCTTCCTTCCTTCCTCTCCCCTTCCTTCCTTTCCTCATTAAAGAGGGGGTTGGTTTGTTGTCTATGTGGGGGCGTGGCCGGGCGGGTGGGGTTCATCTGCGTCCGGAGGGCATCTGTGCGTAGACGGGGTAAGCGAGGCGCACGTTGAGCGAGTCGTTGTGCTGCACCAGCGACGTCTGGTGGTAGTGGAGCACCAGGTCCTTCAGGCTGCTGTACAGGTTGTAGGGTTCGGCGAAACCGAAGCCTCGCGGCGTGCTGTAGATGACGCAGTGCTTCACCTCACCTTCCACGCTGAGGAGACAGAGAAGACATAATGTTAGCGGTTAATCCTGAACATTTACAAGTTATTCTGACTCAACTTTTGTACTTTTCCAATGTATATTTTTTAATAAGCGTTACTTTGCTTGTTGTTTTTAATTACTTGTGGAGCTAAATCTTCTTTTATTCTTGTTGTTAAGTGGACTTGGGTGTCAAGAAAGGCACTTTTTATTCAAATGTATTTTGATTATTGTTATAAATATAATACTAGTAATGCTAATTAAAGAGGTGAGGGTTTTCAGTTTCCTTTAAAAACACTGAGGGTGAGTTCCGGAACCTCGTGACATCATCAAGGGCAGAAATCTCTCTGCTCTTGATGATGTCACAAGGCTCCAGGAATCTCATTGGTGGACCTGAAACATAAAGGCTTTTTTTGGTCCGAACTTTCGTACTTTTTCATTAGGTCCAAACTTTGTACCTTTTTTTTTGGCTCTAACTTTAAGACTTTTCTGTCCATCCCGAAATTTTATACTTTTTTGTTTGGTCCAAACTTTTATACTTTTTTGTTTGGTCAGCACTTTCATACTTTTCTGTTTTGTTCGAACTTTTCTTCTTTTTTTGTTTGGTCCGAACTTTTGTAGATTTCTATTTGGTCAGAACTTTCGTACTTTATTGTTTGGTCTGAACTTTCGTAGTTTTCTGTTTGGTCTGAACTTTGCACTTTTCCGTTTGGTCTGAACATTCAGTCTTCTCTGTTTTGTCCAATCTTTTTGTACTTTTTCGTTTGGTCTTAACTTTTGCAGTTTTCTGTTTGGTCTGAACTTTTGTAATTTTTCGTTTTGTCTAAACGTTCATACTTTTCTATTTGGTTCGAACTAAACTGGTGGTGGTGTGAAACCTTTGTCTGAACCTTTGCCCGACCAAAAGAAGTGGTCTGGGTCCAGAACCAACAAGATGCAAAAAGAGGTGCAAAAATTTGTGATATTTTTCAATTTACGGAATATGCATTGCTATATCCCTCAAACTTGTAAATTTAAAAAAAGTTGCATACTATCTTTCGGAGCTACAGGAAATTTATTGATAGTCCGTACATAACTTCCTTTCTGAGATAGTCAATTTTGTAACTTGTAAAAAAAATTAACAACAGTGCAATAGACACAAAAAACTATTAGAATAGTTGCCGTATATTGCAATATAATTTTTAAGTGTACGAGATACTGATGAACACATTTTATGAACAGAACCACGTTCATCCATAAAAAGTGATGTTGTGTATTTTAACATATGAAGTTATTAGAGTGATGTGATGCGTGTACTCACACTACAGAGCAGGCGTAGCAGCCCTTTTTGCTGCTCTCTCTGATAAGGAACGCTCCGTCCGGTTTCCCGATGAGCAGCTCCTCCGCCTGCGTCCTGTTCAGGTCCCCGACGAACCAGCTCTTCTCGTCACAGTGAGGCAGGTTCTCGTCCTCCTCGCTCACAAAGTAACCTCTGCGACCACGAAACCAGAGAGGAGCATTAAGGCCGTTAGAGGAGAGGAAACTAAAACAATAAAGCTAACCTCGTTTTTCAGCCAAGAAAAGTAAAAAAAAAAAAACTCACTCGTCTGTGTTCTCGTTCTTGATTCCCAGCCAGTCGTTAATTCGTTTCTGACGAACTCCTTTGTGATTGAGCCAGCTGCGGAGACGGAGGAGAAAGGAGAAACATTAGCGCCAAGAAGAAACCTTCAAAAAGGCTGTTTTCATTCACAACGGCAGTGAGAGAGCAGAAATTAAATAAAGTCAGCAAACACAACATTTGAAACTTCTTAAAACACCTCAGTTTTATCCAAATAGAGATTTTTTTCAAAATTGTGGTGTTTCCATTACTATTTTTCTGCAATGTTGAGGTTTCATGCAGTTCTGGGTTTAACGGAAACACAACAAGTTAATTTATTTTATTATATTTTTTTTAATAATTGTCACTTTGCTTGTTGTTTTAAATTATTTGTGCACTGTATTCTTGTTGTCAGATGTATTTTGATTATTGTCATTATAATGGTAAAGCTGATTAATAAGGTAAGGGTCTTAAGTTTCCTTTAAAAACACGAAGGGTGAGTTCCGGAACCTTGTGACATCATCAAGGGCAGAAATCCCTTTGCCCTTGATGATGTCACAAGGCTCCAGGAATCTCATTGGTGGAGCTGGAACATGAAGGCCGTTTCCAGCTTTAACCGAGTTTTTTTTTTTTTTTTTTTTCTTTTGTCACATTTTTACCCACTGTTGCCTCATGTTTTTCTCCACAAAATGAAGTCCTGTACCTTTAAAGATTCAGGAAAAACCACGAGTATAAGCTGATTTAAAAAAAAAAAAAATACAGGAAATGATTTTCTCTGATTTTCTCTGTATAGAAGTTCAGAAACAAACTTGGGCTGCAAGAAAAAGTTGATGTTTGCTTTCTTAAATCGAAATAAAAATTAAATCCCAGGGGTCCAGATACCAGTGTGTGTTATATCGTGACTGGTTTACTCACACGAGGTACTGGTCCCTGATCTTTCGGAGCTGAATGAGGTCGGGCTTCAGGCTGTTCATCTTCTTGTCCGTCTCTCTGTTGTCCATGGCTTGCGTCTTTAGGTCCTGCTCCAGCCGCACTTTGCTGTCGTGAATCTCCCCGAGTCGAGACTTGAGCTTCTCGTAGTTCATCATGATGCGCTCGATCTCCTTGTCGTTGCCCTCTCGCCTGAAACGCTCGATGTAGTCTTTGCTGTAGCGCTCCTGCGTGTGACACTGCTCCTCGAAGATCTTGATGGTCTCGTTGAAGGCTTCGATGGCCGTCCGCTTCATCTGGATCTCCTGAAGACGAGAGACGAACGCACGTTACAAACTAACCCCGCGACTGGTTGACAACTCGAAAAACGAAGAATCGGTCGGCGTGCACATACCTGCGACGTCTTGGTGTATTCTTCGTAGAGTCGGTCGTACTCTTTGCTCTTCTCCTGGTACTGATTGTGATATTCCTGCAGCTTCTTCCCTACGGCGTCGATATTATCCTCCTTTACGAGCTGATCCTGTAGAAAGACGATGGAGAGAAAACACATTATTTATCCGATAAAGTGAAGGTACTGAAGTGGCCATCTCAGTCTCCTGACTTCAATATCATTGGGGATGGAAACTTTTGATCAGGCACATTTAGGAAGTTTCTGTTGTCATTATGATTTAAAAAGAGTGAACATAGTTGTTTGTTAATAAATGTCTTCACCGAACCACGAACCATGAGTGAAAGTTTTTGAGTTTCTTACTCAGATTTTGTACTTTTTTGCAATTGTAGGTCCAGTGAATCAATCAATCCTGAGTGGGTTGTTGGATGTTTTATGTTCTACAACATTGTTACTGGATGAAAAAAGGTTGAAAAAGGGTGGAAATGGTAAGAAAACTTGGAAAATGTTCAGAAAGTAGCAAAACTTTTCAGACTTTTTCCTGACATTTCTTTTCAAAATATTCTTTTTTATTGATCTTGTGTAATTTTCCTAATTTTCCAAGACACTGAATTTGGTGTTTTCCTCATCTGTGAGCCATGATCATCAAAATCTGCAGAAATAAATGAATTGAAATAATTCTATGATAATATAATAATAATAGTAATAATATGATAACTCTATGCATAATGAGAACATATACTTGGTTTAGTTTTTCATAATATTAATTTTTTAAAGAAGTATCCATTCCTGCAAACAGAGTTTCTTTCATGTTTTTTTTTTACAAAAATCCAACTTTTCTCCCTCTTTCTTCTTGTTTTTTAAGGATTATCCCATTTTTTCTTCCTCCTGTTTTTTTTTTACATACAAAAAAAATCAAACTTTCTCCCTTTTGATTTTTTTACTTGTACAAAAATCGAACTTTTCTACCTAGTGGTTTTTGTAAACTATAATAAATCCTACTTTTCCCCTCTCATGTTTTTTTTTTTAATTGCAATACTCCAATTTTTCCCTCATGTTTTTTTTTTTACATACAAAAATCCAAAATTTCTCCCTCTGATTTAAATCAACAACAACCAAAGAAAATCCAACTTTTCCACCTCATGTTTATGTTTTTCTTATTAACATAAACCATAAAAATGTTATATCCTTTAAATTGCAATTTATATCAACAATACATAAGATGGAGAACCTAAAAATAATGGCAAAGTAAATCAGTATTAGATTATTTTTGAAAACCAGTCGGCCTTAGTATTGAGTATTTAGAAAGACACACCAACAACTTATCATGTGATTATAAAAAGTAAATTTACAGAGTTTTCTTTGTGGCTTATGACCCCTTTGATTCTTCATTTTTAGCCCCCAAATTTGGGAACCACCACGTTGAGATTTCCCTGGGCGTGCAGCAGGAGGCCGCGCCCAAACCACCGAGAAAGTCCCTGAACTAAAAGTAGACGGGGATGTCCACACGTGCTGCTTTAAACGTGAGCTTTTCTGTGAATTTCAGAGTCTAAGACCTGTATTTTCTGCACTAATCGTCCTTTTTTTGCTCTGGTTTTCTGACCTGCTGGAAGCGGGAGATGGGGTACATGAGTTTGACGTCCAGTTTGGTGTTGTACTGAGCCAACGACTCGTGTCTGTAGTGGCTGATGAGCTCCACCACCGAGCCGAACGTCAGGGGGTCCGAGAAGCCGTACTTCCCGTCGCGATGGTAGATTTTTATCAGCTTGTTGTTGCCTCCTTTCCTGAAGAGAGAAGAATCGAGAAAAGACGTCAGTTACATCCGCTCAGCTTCTTTATCACTGACATCCAACCTAAATCTGGTCTATTTACCACGCTATGTTTTCAAGCTTATAACTGAAGAATCATAAAGTCAAAATCCATCGGTGACACCTCATTTGAAAGATAAAGTCTCTAATTTAAGAAAATGTCATGTTTTAATAAGTGGTTAAAGTCCAAATTAGGATAAATGCAGCTGAAACATTTTTTTTGTAGTTTCGTTATTTTATAACAAATTTTTGAACATCATTAACTTCAAGATGCTTCTTGTCAGACATAAAACATCCACCACATCACTTCTATACCTTCTCATCTACATCTGGGTGAAATTTGAGCTTTTTAGGTAAAACTTTGTAGGAGTTAGAGAGTTTTTAGTCTCGAGTGTCAAACACCAGCAGATGCGTCGTCATTTTCCACAGTCTTGTCTGAAGACTTCGCGCAAACAAAACCAGCTTTATCAGTGCTCAGTGTCTTCTTTTTAGTCAACTGAGGACACTCGCCGATGATCTAAATGGCTACAGCCGGATTCCTGAGGACGGTAAATGGATTGCTTACTCCACAGGTCTGTTTACTAATAAACAACCCTCTAAAAGAGCTCAAGACCATCATGTGCTATTTACTAGTCAATCAGGGAACTCTTGTTGTCTATCACAAGCTATCCTGGGATGAAAACTTAACAGAAAATGATGGAGCCACTTTTGTCTTGTAGCTAGAACCCTAGTGGTGGTGAGCAACTGATTTAAAATATTGATATATGTAAACAAACGTTATCAGTGTTGATTAATACTTGTGTGATGATTTTTGGTGTCTCGTTTATGTGAGTGCTCCTCTCACTCCTCACCTGCCCACTGCCTGATCCGTGATGGTAGAGAGGAGCTTTGTTTTGAGTTATTTTACAGCTGAATACCAAACAATGCTAGCTGGAATCTTTTTCAGGAAACAAATGAGGTTTTACAGCAACATCACAAACTTAAACATCTAAGAACAGACCAAAAAGAGAACTCTGAGCTACAAAGTAATCGGGAGTGCTTGTTGTCACAAGCTCTCCTGGGATGAAAACTCAATACAAAATGATGGGGCCACTTTCGCCCTGGAGCTAAAAGTCTAAGGAAATAAAATGAGCCAAGTTTTGTCAGATTGACATTGAGGAGGAAATGCTCTAAGACTGTGAAGCTGCTGTTATTGATGAGAACGGACACGACAGACAGACAAACAACGGACTTTACAGGAGAAATTTCACCACTTGGAATAATTTGATGAAACAACACTTTTGATATGTTTGAACTCTGGATTCCTCTGGTGGAAAGGAGAGTGAATATTCAGGGTACGGGCGTCAGGATGTGACGTAATGACCCCAAACAGGTAGGACGTCCACGTTGTTGTGAGTGATTCTTTCACTAATTACGTTTTTGTTGGTGAAGAAAACTGTAGATGTGTCGTTGGAGCATAAAAGGTTAATATTCACATTTTAACAGCTTCTATTCCTGGCTCTGCCCCCCCTCTTCACTCCTCGCCCCCCAGCGTTTCATTTCCAGTGTAATTTGCTCCAGTTTAGCAGGATGCTGCGTCTGCATAACGCTCCTCGTCACATGATTCTCCTCAATCTGAAAGTGACCGGAGGCCTGGCTGCTCTAAAGTGGAGCAGGAGAAGTAATCTACCAACCCCCCCACCCCGCTCCTCCCCCTGTGGTTTCAAACATACCCCCCCCCCTCCGCCCCTGAGCTGGTGCAGAGTTAAAGACTTTACCTCAGCGTGAGCGTGTAGTCGCCCTGCATCTTGGTGGAAGCGTCTCGAACCAGGAAAGTCCCATCGGGCATGTCTCTGAGTTTATCGTTCACCTCCTCCCTGCAGAGAAACACAGAAAATGCTTTAAAGAGGGGTATGAGCCTCGTTATTCACACAAACCCCAGCTTTAAACTCCTCTTTTTCATCTTTAAAACCCTGTTTTTTTGGTTTAAATGTCCCAATTCCTCAAGCAAATGTGATCTTGAGTCACATTTTTAACATTTCCTTTGGTAAAATTCAAATCNCCCCCCCCCCTCCGCCCCTGAGCTGGTGCAGAGTTAAAGACTTTACCTCAGCGTGAGCGTGTAGTCGCCCTGCATCTTGGTGGAAGCGTCTCGAACCAGGAAAGTCCCATCGGGCATGTCTCTGAGTTTATCGTTCACCTCCTCCCTGCAGAGAAACACAGAAAATGCTTTAAAGAGGGGTATGAGCCTCGTTATTCACACAAACCCCAGCTTTAAACTCCTCTTTTTCATCTTTAAAACCCTGTTTTTTTGGTTTAAATGTCCCAATTCCTCAAGCAAATGTGATCTTGAGTCACATTTTTAACATTTCCTTTGGTAAAATTCAAATCTGGATCCACCAACCAAACCCCCACTTTAACATTTTGAATTAAAGAAAAGAAAAATCAACACATTCGTATTAAAACATTAACGAAACAGTGAGGTGAAAACAACCCACGTTTACGTTTTGAAAGTCTATGTTACCAGATTTGAAAAAGAACAAGTCAAAACTTTTGTTTTTCCACTTTTATGTAAAGATTTCTTTATCAAAAACTGTCTGATTTTTCATAAAAATCATCTTTTTATTCTCAATCTGAGCCACAATCAAGTGACCAGTCCAGAAAAATAACTTATTTTAAGCTATTTCAAGGCTGTTTTAGTTGTTAATTTGCTTCATTTTTTTTCCAAAATTCATTGTATAACATAAGTTTGTGTTTTGCCTGAAAGAGTCCAATGAGCAATTATTCATTGACTTGTTCATATTTTGCAAAAACTGAAACCTAATCAAGTGTTGGTGTCTTATTTTTAGTAAAAATGTCTTTTTATTCTCAATCTGAGCCACAATCAATCATCAGTTGATTCAGAAAATATCTTATTTTGACTTATTCAAAAGCAAAAATGACGTCTAAATTGCTTTAGACAAGTAAAATCAAAAAAATCACCAATTTTCTTGAAATGTGAATAATGTCTTGATACAAGAACATTTTTTTCTAGCTTTCGAAATACAAACGTCCTTTTTGTCTTTAAATAACATGAAATAAAACATTTTTTCTGGACTGGTCAGTTGAATATGGCTCATATTAAGAATAAAAAGACATTTTTTACTAAAGATAAGACACAAACACTTGATTAAATTTCAGTTTTTGCAGTGAAAAATATGAACCAGTTCACAACAATCGCTCATTAAACTTGTTGAGGTGAAACTTTGGAGTTCAGATTATACAAACTTAGTTGATACAACAAATTTTGGAAAAATAATGAAGCACAAAACAACTTTCCTTTTGATAAAACTCAAATCTAGATCCACTAACCAAACCCCACTGACAAAAACTGTATTTTTACATAAAGCACTTTATCCATTAAGTTACAAAAAAACTTTTCAGAATCATCTAATCATCTAACCACTGAGATAAAAAGATCTTTTAAAAGTATAAAAATTTAAAACTTAAGCCATAAAAATTCAAAATTGGAGATAAAAAGTCAATATTTAGAAATAATACAGTCAAAACGTTGAGATATATTTGTCAAAAACTCTGAGAAATAAAGGACAAAACTTTGACAAATGACAAATTTGAGCTGAAAAGTCAAAGTTATTAGATTAAGAGACAAAATTTTGAGATGAATAGTTGCGGTTATGAGACAAAAAGTCAAATTTTAGAAACAAAAAGTCAAAATATTGAGAGATTAGAGTCAAAGAAACACCAATTTGAGCCAATAAGTCAGTTATGAGATTAAGAGACAAACTTTTGAGCTAGAAAGGCAAAGTGGGATAAAGTTTCCAAATAAAAAAAAAAAAAAAAAAAAAAAAAAAAAAAAAAAAAAAAAAAAAAAAAAAACATATCTGCATGTAAAATCTTTTAAGTCCTTGTCCGAGGAAAAAAAGGATCTTTTCTAACATTTTTACATCCGAGCTGTGTGAAAAACAGCTGACAGAACAGATCCTGGATCAGTCAGGAGAAAAAAACCCACAGCTTTGGCGAAAACATGATCACGGTATCTGGAATTGTGATTTGGATCTGAAAATGATAAATTGTTCAGCTCTATGCTTGAAAGTCTTTTTCGTGATTTGAAAGGTGTGAGAGATTAATTCTGCTCTGGTGTTCAATTTGGGGTTTGGTGGGAATCGTTTTTAAAGCCTGTATGAGGTCGTTTTTCTGTAAAATAAAGAGTTTAAGGGTCAATGACGTGACGTCCCTTTTTTTGTGTCTGAGTGCAATATTTCCTTCCATCATGAATTGAGTATTTCATCACATGTATTTCTTTATTCTATGAAACCTGTGTTATTTGAACACATCTTTAAACTATTAAAATATAACATGTTTTTTTGTGTTTTGGTTCCTCAAACCCCCAAAATGTCAGGTGGTGCAACCGTCCTGACAAGTATCCACAGTAATTAAACTCTAAAAATTGAATGTCAGTTATTGTAAATGGAAATTAAAAATACAGTGGCATTATTTTATGCTTGNAATAATTACTGAGATGATGAATCGTCTGAGAGTCCGAAAGAACCAGCAAACACACAAAAAAGGGAAAAGGAAAGTTCTCCTCTGACTGTGAGCGATGCTACAACGCTGCTTCATGTGTCATCTGTCACCAAAGTACGGAAGCCCATTAGTGCCAGACAAAAAAAACAAAAAAACTTGACTTTATTCAGTTTTTTTTGGCTCACATCAAGTCAAAATTTGAGATAAAACATCAACATTTAAGAAAAAGTCAAAGTCAAAAAGGCACTTATAACTCATTTGTTCATTTTTTTTTTTTTTTTAGTTCAGTTTTAAAGCTGTATTTTCTGTTAAAACAATCTTTTTTTGTAAAAAAACTCTATCTTGTATTTACCAAATTCTATTAATTCATTTTTTTTTGTTTGTTATTCTACTTTTCTGTTACTCTTTTTACAATTTAAGAACTCTTTTTCAGTATTAAAATTCTAAATACAGTCAGTATTTTTAAGATTAAGTGAAAAACTATAAGAGAGACTGTCACTTATTTGAGTAAAAAGTCAGAATATGACACAAAATGACAAAATTATGAGGAATTTTTTTTTCTTTCTAAATTAAACGTTGAAATCTTAAAGTAAATTAAAGTTTTATGATAAAAGTGGATTTTTCTTTTTAAAGATAATCAAGTCAAATAATGAAATTAAAAGACAAACAAGCAAAGATGTTGAATATGTGAGAGAATAATTTTTGAAATTATGAGATGAGTTGAAATTTTTGGATAAAAAGTAAAAATATGAGTTGAATCAGGTTTTTTTTTTTAGAAAAAATATCAAAATTTATGGGTAAAATATCAGTGTTTAAAGATAAAGTCACAACTTGTAAGATAAAAGGTAAAAATTATAAGAAAAAAAATCACATTTTTCGAGTAAAAATTCATAACTATGAGATGAAAAGTCAAAATTGTGAGAAAAATTGTTACATTTTTGAGTAAAATATCAGAATATGAGACAAAAAGACAAAATCATGAGAAGAAAAAGTCGTGTTGAGTTAATAAAGTCAACATTTTGAGAATAAATGTCCATTTTTTTTAAAAGAAAGGTTGAAAGTTTGTGGAAAAAAAAAATCAATGTTAAGATAATAAAGTCAAAATTGTGAAAGTAAAAAAACTAATGAGGACAAAATGTCACATTTATGAGAAAAAATTATTAAAAATTATGAGATAAAGGGTCATGAATTTGAGTTTACTGACTTAA
This sequence comes from Thalassoma bifasciatum, assembly GCA_008086565.1. Classification (NCBI taxonomy): domain Eukaryota; kingdom Metazoa; phylum Chordata; class Actinopteri; order Labriformes; family Labridae; genus Thalassoma; species Thalassoma bifasciatum. The sequence goes on along the minus strand of RPOG01002074.1, from coordinate 84,251 downwards.
AATTGGACATAAGTCGAAATCGTGAGATCAAAAGACAAATGTAGAAAAAAAAAGTCAAATTTATGAGTAAAATATTTTTTAAAATATCAGTTAAATAATCATTATTTTGAGATAATTAATCAAAATTGGAGTAAATAAGTTAATATTTCCGGATAATAAAATCAAAATGATGAAATCAAAAGACAAAATGTAGAAAAAAAGTCAAATTTATGTGAAAATTATTCAAAAAAAATATGAGATAAGTCAAACTTGTGAGAAAAAAACATCATAACTTTGAGGTTAAATGTCAAAATTCAAAGATGAAAGTAAAACTTATAAGAAAAAATGTTTTTTTTTTAATACGAAAGTCAAATTTGCAATTAAAAGTTGAAATCGTGTGATAAAAAGTTTAAATTTTGACTTCTTTTTTATATCAATTTGACTTTTTAATCTCAATATTTGGATTTAGTTGGGTTAAAAAAATCTTAACTAACATGTAGTTTTTTTTTTTCTACTTGCAGAAATGGGCTTCCATACAAAAGTGTCATAAAGTTAACAGGAATAACTTTTTTTTGACAGTTTTTGACTCATTTTGGAGAATGAAAAGTGAAAATATCATAACAAATATTTCAATGTTTGATCTTTAAATGAGCCACAAACACCTCGAGCAAACTGAGGTTTACAAGTCTCTGGATACAACAACTGGTTTTTCACACTAAACCACTCAAACATAAACAAATGAACATGTTTCCACCACCAGGGGGCAGCAGACGTAGACAAAACATCACATTAAACCTTTTATAACAGTTTCTGCAACAAGTTATTTTCCACCAGCTGCTGCAGAAACATCCAGAAATCAAGACACACTCATACACACCCAACAATTACTCTCATTTATTATCTTTTTGCACAATTTTAGAGCAGAAAAACACAAAAACGAGGGAGAAAAGAAAGAAACTGTCTGCGTTTACAGGTACGAGTCAAAATATTCAAACACTATGAAGAAGTTTTGTTGTTTTATTTCTTGAAAAATCAATAATTATGGCTCAGAGATCATGCAAACACTTAAATCAGCGTCAAAGAAAATGAGAATAAAACATCAGACTGATTTAAAAAAAGAAGCTTTTTGAAAAGAAATGTCAAGATTTAGCCATTTTTTGCTGATTTTGAACATTTTTTTCTGCATTTTCTCCCAATTTTTGCTCTTTTTCACCCATTTTTGAGTCTTTCTGACCATTTTTTGGCCACCTTTAACTTATAACTCCACTACTTTCTGCTATTTTTGTAACTTTCCACAACTATCTAGCAGGGCATCATCTATTTATCATCTATTAATTGCAATATGTGGAAAAAAAAATCGTCAATTTTTGCAGGCTTCCCTGGCCTATAAAATTATAAACAATCATTTAACAACTTTTTATCATCAATAATGTGTCAAGTATGAACACGTCCAATTTGAAGATGATTGGGAAAAGAATGTGGCGCATGTACGTACATTATAAATCGCCAAAATCGAACATTTAACTCAAATTTTCAACTTTTCTGTTGAGAATTCACTTTAGTCATAAGAGACTTTTTTGTAAGTCTAGTCATGATTGTTATGCACAAAAAGTTTCATGTATGTAGGTGAAAGTAATAAAAAGCCACATAAACAATAAACTATATTGTTAAAGTGACTGCTAACAAACTCCCAGCCACTAGGGGGCACTGTGAAGTTACTCATTGATGACATAAACTGACTTTTACAAGAAGAATATAAACAACAACTGCACAAAATGGGCGTTTAAGTGAATAAAGAATCACAAAACAAGTTAAAAAATGACTTAATTGTTCTGAAAATGTTTGACTGATGCAGAAATTTGTTGCTTGGAGTTTTATAGTTTCCTTAAAAACCCTGAAAACTTTTGTAAGAGAGCTCCAACTGCATAAAAATGTAACGTGTACTCAAAGCAGACGAGTTAAAACATTTATAACTTATTATTCTGTCTCAGCCTCGATTCTTTGATGTATAAAAATACTAAGTTCAGTAACTATTCATTCCAAAACAAATACACGAAATCGGCAAACAACACATTTATATATACAAATATGTGCATTATTATCATTTGTGTATATAGTAATATTCTAATCAGAGACTGCAATATTTATCTAACCTCAAATTGTTGAGAACTACCTTTACAAGAGAAACTATTTAAGTGGTGAAAAGTGGTAAAAACAGCAAAAAGTTGCAAAAATTTAGCAAAAAATGGGTGGAACTCAACTTTTCTTAACTTTTCAGAGGTCTGACATCTCCTTTTTACTCATCTTACCTGAGATTCTACATTTTTAAGACACTGAATTTTGTGTTTTCATTATCTGTTAGCTATAATCATCAACATTTTAAGAAATAAAGGCTTGAAATAGTTTCATAAAAGAAAGCTATAACGAGAAAATGGTGTAAGAAACTACTACTCCGAAAAAGTTATTTGAAATTGTGGAAAAAGTCCATGATGTGGAGACTTTTAAGCACAATTTAAGACTCTTTGAATGCACCAATAAAGCAAATAACACAGTGAAATACAAATATATGCATCAAAATATAAGCGTTTTTGTACAACTACCATTAAGTGTCAACAATATTTTACAGAAATATTGTTATTAATCACCTTATTGTTGAAAAACCCACTATACTACACACTAATGATGTAATAGAAACAAGCTAAAAGTCACAAATCAATAAAAAAAAAATCACTTGAGTGCTTATATTTACAGGACGTTTATCGCTGTTAGTCTTCCGACACTTTCAGATTATAGAGGTATTATTTAAATATGCATATGTCATCGCTTCTTTAAAGTGTAATTACTGTGGAATGACACATTTTTTATAAAAGTAGAGGGTAAAACAAAGGCTTAATTAGAAGAAAAGTGAAGTGAGTGAACAATAATAAACCGTTTGTTCAGAAATGGACGAAGACTATGATATAAGCTAAAAGAATAACAAAAAAGTTGAACATTTGAGCCAAAAATAAAAAAATTAAAATCAAATTTTGAGTGTAAAAGTCAAAATTATGGGGTAAAAGATGAAATTTTGCTTTTTCATCTCAAATTTTTTGACTTTCCATGTGCCAAAAGAGTTTAAAAGAATCTCAATAATGCCAGTTTTTCATTTTAACATTTTTAATTGGTTGAATCTTCAATATATTATTCATGTTGCCATTATTATTCTTGCTTTTCCAGATCAGTAAGAACTTATAAGTACAAAAACTAAACTTCATCTTTGAACAGGAAGTTATGTTTTCAGTGTTATTAATTAACGACTAGTTTTTTCGTCATCAAAACTACACTTTTTTTTTCCTCTCTGAAATGGGTTTCTAAATGTTGTTAATGAATTTAAGCTTTAAAATAAATGAAGTTTCATGAGTCTGAGAAGCAGAATTGTAATGTCTATGGTTTAAGTCTTCTTCTTTGTTCTCTCTCTCTCTCTCTCGCTCTCTCTTTTTTCTGCAGGCGGAGCTGTCATTCTGCAGCTGCACCGTTCTCCCTCTGTCAGCACTTTATCCACACACACATGTGACCACGCGAGGAAGAAAGAAGAGAGGAACGGAGGGAGGGAGGGAGTGAAAGATGCAGAAAAAATGACAGGACTCTTCAGGAAAAGTTTGGATGAAAACGTGGGAGGGAGCGTTTGTTGTTGTTGTTGTTGTTGTTGTTGTTGTTGTTGTTGTGCACGTGCAAACAAAGAGAAGTGGTGCAAAAAAAACGACAAAGTGAGGGACATTTTTTTGTGCAGCACCAGAACAATGACCCTCACACACACGTGCACACACACACACGTGCACACACACACACGTGCACGCGCTCGTCCTTTGTTGCAGATAAAAACCAGAAGCGTTAAATCAAACTGTGTCACTGACTCCTGCAGCCTCCCCCCCCCTCACTCCCTCACCGATGACACCCGGATCAATACTTGTGATAAGTCTGCTCTTTTCACCAAACGAGCTCAAAATTCACCCGTGACAACCGTCCCACCCCAGAGGACGCGTCCCGGAAATGTCAGAAAAGATCGCAAATGCTCATTTTACGCATCCGCTGCGATTAAAAACATCTGAGAAAACCATCAGGCGCGAGGAGAGAGAGAGAGGAAAAGAGGGGACGGCGAACAAAGGCGAGCATCAGCGCAGCCTCCTCCTCCCTCCCTCCTTCCCTCCTCCCCCCCCTCAGCAGACAAAGGAGCAACCCTCAGCCTCACACACACACACACACACACACACTGCGATATCACTTGTCATCACATGCGAGCAGAAACACACAGCTCTCCTGAACAATGACTGTCACACACACACACTTCACAAAACAGATATGAACCTCTTTGTGATGCTGAAATCAGCTGATCTGCGGCTAGGTCTAATTCCTGGATTCAACAAAGATCTTACACACACTAAGACGTCTCACTCTGACGTAAAATTTCTGCACCAAAAACTAAAGTATGAAATAAAATCACTCCCTCTTTTTCCACAACTTAACATCAGGGCAGCAAGTGGCATTTGTGTGTGTGTTTTCTTTCATATTTCACACACACTGAGACATCACTTGTCATCTCACATGTGTGCAGAAACACACAGCTCTCCTGAACAATGACTGTCAACGTAGAACTGACACACACACTTTTCACAAAACTGCAATTTCAACCCCTTTGTAGTTTTAAAATCAACTGATCTGGTCTAATTCCTGGATTTAACAAAGATCTTAGTTGAAGTAAGATGTCTCACTCTGACCTAAAATCTCTGCACCAAAAAAAAAAAAAATTAAAAAACGTGGAATTAAATCACTTGCTCTGTTTCCACAACTTTACAACAAAGCAGCAAAAGTGTGTGTGAGTGTGTTTTCTTTCACAGAAGTGACGCTGAAACACACCCACACTCACTCACACACTCACACACTCACTCGCGGGACGCATGTGGGATCTTTGACAGGAGTGTTTTGGCAACGCACGCAACTCTGAGGATGCAACTCACATTTTTGCATTAAAAAAAAGTGAAAAGAAAAATGCAAAATTTTCTTTTTTGGGTCTTAAACTTGTTCAAAGTGTTTTTTTTTTCATTTTTAAAAAGTGTCAATGCATGCAAAAGGATGAAAAATGACAACAAAAGCAGAATTTTTGCAGAGGTTTTTGCAGCAAAGTTTCACAAAATGCTGAGAGATTAAAGATTTTTGTTGCACATTTTTCTGCAAGATTTAGAATTAAAGCAGAAAAGGTGAAAAAAAGGTAAAGAAAAAGAAAAATGCTGCAGGAAAAAGACAGAAAATCTGTCCCGTTGGTCTCTTACCGTCCTCCCCCGTCTCCGTAAGCTGCATGCTGCCTCTCGTCTCTCAGCTGTTTCCCTCCTCCTCTCTCTGTCCCTCTCTCTCTCATTCACTCTCTCCCTCTCTTTCTCTCTCTCTCTCTCTCTCCTCCTCTACCTCCTCCACCTCCTCCTCCCGCTCCGGGCTCCGTCAGACTGAAGAAAAGAGCGAGCGAGGCTGATCCTAAAAGACAGACGACAAGCCAACTAATCCACGCGTGGAGGCCCGCCCACTCGGCCAATCAGGACGCAGAGAGGGGTGGATGGAGGGAGGGGAGGGAAGGAGTGGGGGGGGGGAGAAAGGAAGAAAGAAAGGAAAGAGAGGAGGGAGGTGGAGTCACTCTGTGGTATATCAATCCCTTCTGGGACTCTCTCCTCTCGCACTCACTCGCGGCTGCAGAAGCGTCTAAATCAACAGGTTGGATCCTTCAGACTCTGAACGGACTCTTAAAGGTGCAAAACCAAAACAAAACCTGCACAAAAACTCAACCAGCTGCAACAAAATCACATTTTTTCGTCTTCAAATTGAATGCACACACCTCCAGGAGCCTTAAATTTACAGTTTATGTTTTATTATGTTCAAATTATACTGCACATTTTATATCCTCATTGGCTCCTTGTATGTAAACATATCTCTATCATATACTTTTATTCTTATTTCTAGTGCAATCAGAACACTTAGCACACATTTATCACTGTGCAATATATTTATTTCTAATGCTTCTTTCTCTTCTGGCTCCTTGTAAACATATTTTTTATAATTTCCTGTTATTTCTTAACTCTATTTCTCTATATTTGCACTCTGCACCACCAGAGTTACCTATACATTCTCTTGCACATTGCATACGATGACAATAAAAGCACTTTTTTCTATAGCTCTTTAATCGAAAAACTCCATGCATTTCCACATATATTAAAAAAAAAATCTCCAACTTTTGTTGCCTATCCAGGCCGCGCCTGTTGAGTCATAAAAAATACATTCACAACTTTTCATCATCAGTGTATCTAGAATAAACACGTCCAATTTGAAAATGATTGGAAAAAAAAAAACTGTGGTTGCAGTAACTTCTAATACACACCCTATAAACCGCCAAAATCAAACATTTAACTCAAATTTTCAACTTTCCTGTTGGGAATTCACTTAAGTCATAAGAGACTTTTGTGCAAGTCTAGTCATGATTGTTATGCACGAAAAATTTCATGCATGTAGGTGAAAGTAGCTGTAACACTGATTCTAATATTGCATTGTTGGAAAATTGCATATAATTTGGGATTAATTGGCCAGCCTTAATAAAAAGTCACATAAATGATGAATTGAAGAGTTAAAGTGGCTGCTAATAGAGTCACAGCCACTAGGGGGCTCTTTAAGTGTTTGTGATTTTTAGTTTTGGAGGTTTTATGTTCAGATTATGACTCTCACTAAAACACTAATAATGAATGTAATGAGGCTTTGACATCTCCAGCTGCAGGTGCACATTTGCACTTCCAAGCCAATCAAATGTAGTAATTGCTGAATTAGCCGTTTATAATAAAAGTTTCTGCACTTTTTCTTCAAGTGCATCCTCTCTAACTTCTTATTCAGGCAGAAAACAGTCGTTAAATCCCCTGGAGGGCGCAGAGAGAGTCAGAAGATGTCATCTCTGCTGCTTTCATTGTTCTCACTGTTACGTAACGCAGCGTATGTTGCAGCAGGACTCGAATGCATGAAGCAACATAAAGAATCTGAGAGTTTGAAGATGCTTTGTTTTCATGTTTTCATGCAGAGATGATCTAAACCTTGCAGGGGAAAAAAAAAAAAAAAAAAAAACGCCCTGTAGTGTTTTTATTTTCCACTCTCATGCAGACACACATACGCAGAAAGTTAAGAGTGCACATCACACTCAGAGACACACACACACCCTTTGTCCATCCCTCAGCCTCCACAAACACACACGCACACTCTCTGCACCGTGTGAGACAAAGACGACGGAGATGAGCGAGTGACAACACAAAAAAAAAAGGAGAAGAAGAAGAAGAAGGTGCAGTGATTCATGATGACAGGATGAGCCGCAACTTACTGCTTCATAAAAACATAATTTAAAGGAGTGTCTTCAAATTTAAGACACATTTTCTTCTTCAAACATCAACAAAAGTTCTTGAATAAATGAAACATCTTACCCTAGTTTGGTTGATTATGACTTATAAAGTACAAGGTGCAAAATTTTCTCCAAATTTTTCTGTTTTTTTTCATTTTTGCAAAGCTATTTCCAACATATTCACAATAAAAATAAAAATAAAACAATTATTTTTGCAATATATAGCAAGATATGCCATATTTATATAAAAAAAGCAGAATTTTAAAATATTCACATGCAGAAATTGTTTTGAATATTTTCATTTTGGGTGTCAAAACTAATTTTCGGTGCAAAAAGCATAGAATGGAACCACTCATGTAATTTTAAAGCAATTAGATGTAAAAAAAATGAAAGTTTTGACAGGTATATGTCAAAGTTTAAGCTGCAAGAGGCTTTAATTTTTCATAAACTTGCATGCATAAGGCAGAAAATGGAAGCATCCATGTAATTTACAAGCAATTTTATGACAAAACACTTAAGTTGTGATGCAAATAACTTTAACTGTAACTTTTCAAGTATGTCAACCTTTTGTTTTCATTCATTTAAATCATATTTGTTTGTTAATTTAACTTTGTGAGGCAGCAGTTTGAAACAATAACATCGGTTTCATGTCTTAACTTGAAAGCTGCAGCTTTGCTAAACAGCTGGGAGGAGCTAAGGTGATTTTTGATATGATTTACTGATGCATTTGGGGTTGAAATGTCAAGTTGAAATATATTTTGTCCAGTTGAGATGATGCCAACTTGTAATTAAGTGTCACCACAACAACTTGAGTCATTTTTTTTAACATTGTGAGGCAGAATAATATGTGCAAAATCGCGTTTTACAGTGCAAGAGTGCTGTCAAAGTGTCTGAATGACCAGCAGTGACTTGCATTTACATCTCTGAGTTGCACAAAAAGCAAAGACACTCAACTTAGAGATAAGAGAAGATTTAAAGGTGCAGGAACTTCAATGCAAACTCTCCATTTCTGCAAAAAAGTGCATTCAACAGCGCCTCCTGGAAACAACACAACGTCCCACATCTGCGCCATGATCCATTCAGCGCACCAAGGGGGGGAGGAAAGAAGAGAGAGAGGGGGGGAGAGAGAGAGGAGAAGGGGGGGTGGGAGTCAAATGACACAGGCACAATCGCCGAATGAATGAATGAATGAAGAAATGAATGAAACGCCTTCAAATGCGGGTGACAGTCGCTAAAAAAGAGGCGCAAACACTCAAAAATGCGCGTGAGAGACTCAGGTTGTGATTATAAAACGCTCGAGACCGGTTTTTGTTCCTTATCCCGGTCCCTTTCCTGAGTCTCTCTGCGTCCCATCCCCCCTTTTCTTTCCTCTTCCTACCGGACAGAGCTGCTGTCTGGATGGAGGACGCAGTTTTTACGCACAAGGAGGAAAATGCTTTGCACACACTCTGTGTCATTATTATGTTCCAAAAATGACAGGTACGAAACAAATAACAGTACAACAGCGCTGTCATGAATGTCGCAATCTGTTTTATCCCAATTTTGTTGCGTGAGTTGCGTCCTTACGCAAGATTTTGGGGGGTTTAAATGATCCACCACCACTACCCCCCCGCCTCCTTTCAGGAAGGAGCAGACACACCAGAAATCCCTCGAGAAGTGCGACCCAAATATCGTTACGCACCGCCTGGAGGGGAGGTTTGTGCGCCGTGAAACTTTCCAGTCACGAAACCAAACATTACACCTCCTCCTCCTCCTCTTCCTCCTCCTTTAAACTCCCTCTTACCTGGCGGTTGATCCATCTCCAGGTAAAATATGAGCTCCGTGGAATAGGGCATCATCGTGTCCCTCCAGTCTCCTTCCTCTCCGGCTTTGTCCGCTGTCCAAACTGTGTTGTACATTTCTTTCGTGTCGCGGAGCAATCTCCTTTTTTTTTTTTTTTTTTTTTTAGTTTTTTGCTACCATATTAAAAGTCACGTGTGTGTTTTTAAAAAATGGATTAAATAAGCTAGTCTATCTATCTATCTAACTTGAAAGTCTTCTCTCTGAATTCCTGCTTCAGACTGGAATAAATAGACGAATTGCGTAAAGGAAGCTCCGCGCTCCGGCTGCGTCCTCCGACATACTCGTGCGTAAAAGAACCCGGAGCTCTTCATATGTCTGTTTGTGTGTGTGTGTGGATGTCACCTATATTTTCGGAGGAAGAAAATTTTTTCCCTTCTCCCTCTCATCTACGGTCGAGATGTAAAGTCAGAGGAGAGGAAGAGGAGGCGTCCACGGCGGCCGGACGACCGAAGTAAAATTCTTCTCGAGACTGTTCTCCTCCGACCGCCTCCGACTGTTGCCGACCCTCCTTGGTAAGGCGACGAGGTCCTCTCCCCCCCAGGACTCCACTCTTACAGCCACTCCACTTCAGCACTAAAAGGAAACCACCCCTCTGTTAAACTGCCTCTTTCCAACAGCCCGTAGCTGGCCGAGCCTCTGTGCGCAAGCGCAGAAGCAGCGTTTCAAAGCCAGTAGGGAAATTACTTCAAGTTACAAACTCTGTGGTTTTCCACTCAGATCCTCCTCTCCCTCCCTCTGAGTTTCTGTCTGTCACTGCTGCTGCAGAAACACCGAGATGTGACATAACACAAGCAGCTCAGGATGTTTTCTGGTTTTCCAGGCGTCAACAATGAAATAAAAAAAAAAAAAAAACAACAGCAGCAAAAAACCAAAACACAGAGTGAGGAGTTTCCTGATCTTTTCCTGGTTCATGTTCTAAAACCTCAAACCTCAATTAAGTCGATGTGATTTTGTATTTAAGATAAATACCATCCAGTTTGGAGTTGTTTTATTTTGAAAGGCCCTGGAAGTTTTTAGACGGACCACAAAGCAACACAATGTAGCAACGCAACGCAACAATGCAAAGCAACTCCCCAATGTAATACGGTATAATGTGGCAATACAACTCTGCAACGCAACAATGCAACCACGCACTACATAAGAATGCCAAACGTTCACAACGCTGGCTTTGCATGCTGAAAAGCAACTCTGCAAAGCAACTTCACAAAGCAACAATAAGACGCAAAGCATTGCTGCACCACAACACAATGCTACAGCACTGCACAGCAACTCTAAAAAGCAACTCCACAGAGTTGCAATGCCACCAAGCAACAAAGTGGTGAACCACAACGCAACACTGCAATGCAACTGCACACCACATGGCAATGCCTAACTGCAGCAACACAACACTCAAAAGCAACTTCACAAAACAACTTCACAAAGCAACACTGGGAAGCAAAGCATCGCTGGACAACAGCCGAAGAAGTTGAAGCAACGTTTGAATGCAATGCTGAAGCACCTCAGAGCAACACAATAGAACAACGCATAGCAGCACCACAACTGAATGCGCAAGGCAACATTGTAAAGCAACTTCCTTATGCAATACTTCAACCCCACGAAGCAACAAGTGCCATAATGTGGCAATACAACTCTGCAACGCAACACTGCAATGCAAACACGCACTATATGGGAACGCCAAACATTCACAACGCTGGCTTTGCATGCCGAAAAGCAACTGTGCAAAGCAACTCCACAAAGCAACAATAAGAAGCAAAGCATTGCTGCACCACAACATAATGCTACAGCACTGCACAGCAACTCTAAAAAGCAACACTACAAAGCAACTCCACAGAGTTGTGTTGCAATGCCACCAAGCAACAAAGTGCTGAACCACAACCCAACACTGCAAAGCAACTTCACAAAGCAACACTGGGAATCAAAGCATTGCTGGACAACAGCAGAACAAGTTGAAGCAACGCTTGAATGCAATGCTGAAGCACCCCAGAGCAACACAATAGAGCAACACATAGCAGCACCACAACTGAATGCTGCACCACAACGTCACAAAGCAACTCCCCAATGCAATACTGCGACCCCACAAAGCAACATAAGCTGCAACCCAAAACAACAGTGCAAAGCAACTCTGCAAAGCAACTCTGCACAGTAGTGTTACAATTGTGCACTGTGCAACACAGTTCTGCACCACAACGAAACGTGGTAATGCAACTGCCCACCACATGGCAATGCCGAAAAGCAACTCCACAATGCAAGCACACAAAGCAACGCTGTATTGCTGCACAGCAGTGGAACAACTTGAAGCAACACTTTAACGCAATGCTGAAGCACCCCAGGGCAACACAATGTAGCAATGCATAGTAGCACCACAATTCAATGAGCAATGCAACAATGCAAAGCAACTCCCCAAAGCACTTCTTCAACGCCACAATGCAACACATGCTGCAACGTTGCAACGTAACACTGCAGAGCAACTCCACAAAGTAGTGTTGCAATGACACTGAGCAACATAGTGCTGGACCACAACACAACACAACACTGCAGAGAGATGCCTTAAAGCAACTTCACAAAGCAACTCTGGGAAGCAAAACATTGCTGCACAACAGTGGAACAAGTTGAAGCAACACTTTCGTGCAATGCTGCAGCACCCCAGAGCAACACACAGCAATGCTAAAATGGGGCAACGCATCACTGCAAGGCAATGCCGAATAGCAATGGAAATAACGTTGTATCAGAACACAGTGTGAATGCCTCAAAGCAATATTCCAAAAGCAACACTGCAATGCAACTGCACAAATCAAGGGTCCAGAGCAACACTGTAAAGCAACAATGCAAAGCAACGCCACAATGTAACTTTATGTGGTAAATTTACACGATTTACAACTCAAAAAGTCTCTATTTTTCTCTCTCTGCTGTTTTAAAAAACCCTAATTCCAAACTTCAGTTTATAGCTACTGTCTCTTTAAGGCTCCTTGCTTAACAAGCCCCCTTCACTCTGATTGGCCAGGCCTCTTGGGGCCTGCAAACTTTAGTTTTTGGACCTTAACTTTAACAACACGTCAGAAAACTGTTAAAAGATCCTTGTTGGAAGATTTTGTGATTTTACAAAGTGTTTTGAACTGTTTACAGACAGATTTTGGGGAATGTTGTGATTAAAATACCCCCTCTTTAAAGTTAAAAAACCAAAACAAAGAGCTGAAAAACCACCATACAAATAAATCTTACATTAAATTATTGATATTTGAAGCTAAAAGCAGCGAGAACAGGAATAACATGTAAATCCTGAAACAGACATCAACCTTTAATCCTGTAAATCCATAATATCCATTTTAGCAGGTGTGTGTCCTGATCTGTGTGTGTGTGTGTGTGTGTGCAGTAATCCCTGTATTATAGACTCTAAACACACGTCTGCACCTCAGTATTTCTGCCTCCGTATCATTAACTGTAACGCTGCTTATCTGCCTGTAGCTGCTCTTTAAACGCTGTGAATGGGATCGTTTCCTGCACTGGAGTTAAATCAGGACACGAAGGACACGACCACGGCAATGAAAAGATCTTATGACCGAAGAAAACACAATTTATAAACCGCAGAGGATGCAGAATGTTCAGTTTATTAATGTTATTATATAGAAACAGAGGAATGTTTTTATATAAGAGGCGACATAAATGAGGAAATGTGCTTTAAACTCAATATAAGACAAACAGAGAAAATCTATAGAAGGAAACTTTACTGTTTATATGAGTGAAAATTTACATTTTATTTCTCCTTTAAATGAGCGAGGAGAGTTTACGTGATGCTTCAGGACGTTTACAAACCAAAAGTTCACTCATTTAAAAAGTTTTCACTGTGTTTCTGTGCAACTTAATCTCAGGAAGTGGTTGAGATGTACCTATCAAGGCGCTTTTACTTTGAAAAGCCCGGCAAAAAGGAAGTTGTAAAGAATGTGTGTTTAAGTTGCTGGACGTCAAAACTTCACCAGATGTTTGAGCAACAAATCACTTTGGTTTCTGTTCAAGTCAATGAACATTCCAGCGTTGCTTTCATGGTGTTGCTTTGCATTTTTGCAACATTGCTTACACTGGTTTGTTGCTTTGCAGCTTTGCTCCTAGTATTGCTTTGCCACATTGCTTAGCGGCATTGCTTTTTGGTGGTGCCCTGCCTCATTATTTTGCCAAATTGCTTTACTGTGTTGCTTTGCCATATTGCTTTGTAGTGTCATTTTGTGGCGTTGCTTTGCGGCATGGCTGTGCAATGTTGCTTTTTGGCATTGCTTTGTACTGTTGCTTTGCAATGTTGCCCTGTAGCATTGCTTTGCCTTATTGTTTTGCAATATTGCTTTACTGTGTTGCTATGCTGTGTTGCTTTGGGGTATGAGTTCGCAAAGTTGCTTTTCAGCTTCGCTTTTCGGCGTTGCTTTGCACCGTTGCTTTGCACCGTTGCTTTGTGGCATTCCTTTGTAATGTTGCTTTGCAATGTTGCTTTTCAGGGTTACTTTGCAATGTTTACCTGTGGCATTGCTTTGCCTGATTTTTTTGCCATATTGCTTTATGGTGTTGCTTGTCTGTGTTGCTTTGTAATGTTGCTTTTGGCCGTTGCTTTGCAGCACTGCTTTGCAGTGATGTTTTGTGATGTTGCTTTTCAGCAGACGTGAACTCTTCAACCATCATCTTTTCCCAGAATTCTCTAGTTTGCGGTCGTGTGGCGTATATTCGTATATAAACACCCTCTGTCTTTGATGACATCAGCAACAACAGCAACTTCCATCAAAATGACAATTCAGCTCCTGAAATGTTTGTGGTTACCATGGTTACAGTCCTCCTCCCCTCTTCTGAATCATTGAGATTTTACTCAAGTTGCGCTCAATTCTAGTTGTAGGCGCAATTTGACTTTATCCAAAATTCAAAATTCAAAAAAAACAAAAAAACAAAAAAAAAAATTAAATAAATTAAAAAAAAAAAAAAAATTAAATTAAATACATTTAAAAATAAATAAATAAATGAATTTAATAAAATTTAAATTAAATTTAAAAAAAAAAAATTATTCTGTCTATTTGTTAAAAAGGCTAGTTGATTGTGTTCTTCTTTTATTCTCTTTTTTATTGTACATTTGTATATATTTATTATTCTCATTTCTATGATTGGGCTTGCTCCAGGACCAGGGTAACCTAATTTCATCCCACCCATGTTTTACATGGGTTGAATGACAATAAAACTCCTTGAATCTTGAATCTTGATAAAATATTGCTTTGCTTTTGAAAAATAAAAATCATAAAAATGCAGCTGGTGACTTTAATAGAAACCTGTTAGATTTTCGTGACGCAGCGTTATTTTTATGTCTGTGTCTGTTTTGGTGTTTTTTTTTATAGTGTTGGTATAATCTGGGTCAAACTCTTTGGTTTACTTTTCCTCAGGATTTTTTTTTTTTTTTTTTAAACTCCTGCCTCTATTTTTAAACCCACGTTGCTCTTGTGTGTAAATATAAAATTGGGATGACAGTCTGTTTAAGCTGATTAACTCTTTCCAAAAAACGCTGCTGCAAACTATGAGCCTGTTAATCCCCCTCTCTCTCTCTCTCTCTCTCTCTTTCTCTCTCTCTCTCTTTTCCTGTGCCAGCAGCAGAAAGTAGAGCACCCTTAAGATGAGAGACAAAAAAAAAAAAAGAACAATACCATCAGCTGCAGACTCAGACTGACCCACACACACACACAGAGGTGGTAATCTCCTGTTAACAGCCTAATANGATTTTTTTTTTTTTTTTTTAAACTCCTGCCTCTATTTTTAAACCCACGTTGCTCTTGTGTGTAAATATAAAATTGGGATGACAGTCTGTTTAAGCTGATTAACTCTTTCCAAAAAACGCTGCTGCAAACTATGAGCCTGTTAATCCCTCTCTCTCTCTCTCTCTCTCTCTCTCTCTCTCTCTCTCTCTCTCTTTTCCCTTTTCCTGTGCCAGCAGCAGAAAGTGGAGCACCCTTAAGATGAGAGACAAAAAAAAAAAAAGAACAATACCATCAGCTGCAGACTCAGACTGACCCACACACACACAGAGGTGGTAATCTCCTGTTAACAGCCTAATATCAATACAATATCTTCAGATGGGGGGGTGTGATGGGGGTGGGGGGGGGTCTGCCACCCGTAATTACAGCTGCTCCGTCTCTTTTTCTGTCTGCCGGGTGTCCTACTTCAGGGAGCAGCAATAAATGAAAGGTCTGCTCCCCAATCTGCCATCCATCCAGTCTGTCCTCCCTCTACATGCATGCACCCACCCACTCACACACACACACACACACACACACACACACACACACACACACACACACATCCATCCCATCCTGAAACTCCTCTGTCTCATCTGTCCATCACAGAAGAAGAAGAAGAAGGAGGAGGAGGAGGAGGGTGGGCTGTCTTTCCTAAATAAAAAAAAAGAGGAGGTGTGTGTGTGAATGAAATCTATTTAATGCAGCACACACACATGCCCCTGGTGTGTGTGTGTGTGTGTTTGTGTGGGTGGTTGTTCACAGATGGCTCGTGCCGGACACACAGCTCAAAGCTCCTCTCTGTCAAGTGTGTCAAACAGGTTTAATTGCTGCTCTCTCTCTCTCTCTTTCTCTGTGTATGTGTGTTTGTGTGTGTGTGTGTGTGTGTGTGTGCAGCCGGGCAGATGGATCCCTAACAATGACACAGGAACTGACTCTGCCCCTCGTCATACAAAAGAGAAAGAGAAAGAGAGAGGAAGAAGGAGGGGCAGACGGAGGGAGGGAGGGAGGGATGATGAGAACAGCCGTATTAATCTGGCGCTCCACTCCCGCTTTAACCTCCCAACAATACGGCGCCGACAGCGGCGGCGGCGGCGATGGCGTGGCATCAAGTGGCCTATTTGCATAGCATATACATAATCACATATGAAGCATGTGAGTCCATGACCCCGAGTTTTCCCTCATAAAACGCTCATAAAGAACAGGAAACGAACGTAAACACTGACATTAAGCTGCACCAACGCTACGAACAATGTGTCTATATAAATATTAATGTTAAAAATTAACTCTTGACTTTAGTGAGATTTTTTTTAAGCTTATATTGAGTCAAAATTTTGAGTTAAATGATGAAATAAAAGTCAAAACCATGAGGAAGCAAAGTCAGATTTTTGAAAGGAAAAAGTTCTCGTGCTCTCTTGTGCCATCTTGTTTCTTGCTGTCATCTTTTGTTCTTGTGCCGCTCCATCTCTTTACCGTGCCGCCTCATGCCATCTCATCCTGCCATGTGCCGGTATGTCATCACACGCTGTCGCCATCTTATGCCATCTTGTGCCGTTTTGTTTCTTAATGCCATCTTTCATTCTTGTGCCGCTCCATCTCTTTACGCACGTAAAGTCACGTCTCATGCCATCTCATCCTGCCATGTGCCGGTATTCCATCACACGCTGTCGCCATCTTATGCCATCTTGTGCCATTGCACGCAGTCCTGTCTCGCTTCACGCTGTCTCATTCCATCTTGTGCCATCTTACCCTAACTCATTCCCTCTCCTTACATGCCGTCTCATACAGTCTTGTTCCATTTCCTGCTGTCCTGTATCTTTTCATGCCGTCTCATGCCGTCTCACACTGTCCTGTCTGGTTTTAGGCTGTCTCATACCATCTCATGAGGTCTTGTGCCACTGCACCCAAGAGCCATCTTGTTTCTTGCCGTCATCTTGCGTTCTTGTGCCGCTCCTTCTCTTTACTGGCCGTCTCATGCCATCTCATCCTGTCGTGTGCCGGTATGTCATCACACACTGTTGCCGTCTCGTTTCAGGCTGTCTCATACCGTCTCGTGCAGTCTCCTGCCATTTTATGCCGTCTTGTGCCGTTTGGTCTTGTGACATCTCAAGCCTTCTCATGCCATCTCATGCCTTCTTGTGTCATCACATGCTGTCCTGTCTCGTGTCACGCTATCTCATGCCATCTGACCCTGACTCATTCCCTCTCCTTTCATGCCGTCTCATACGGTCTTGTGCCGTTTGGTGCCATTTTGTGCCCTCTTAAGCCATCTTGGTTCTTGCCGTCATCTTTTGTTCTTGTGCCGCTCCTTCTCTTTACGTGCCATCTCATCCTGTCGTGTGCCGGTATATCATCACATGCTGTCGCCATCTTATGCCATCTTGTGCCGTTTTGTTTCTTAATGCCATCTTTCGTTCTTGTGCCGCTCCATCTCTCTACGCACGTAAAGTCACGTCTAAATAAGAAATAATTATCTCTCTTAAGTCTGACACTTACATCTTAGTTAGGAAAAGTGAGGTAGAGAACCATTCTTCAAAATAACCTCCCAATTATCAATTACGTAAAAATAGAAATAATGCCTCAAAATATTAAACAAAAAGAAAAAAGAGAGGTAGCCTATTCTTCAATGTTTTGTTTTGGTGATATGGGCTTGCAGATCGTTGGAACCATTATTAGCCACAGAGACATAAGTTCCAGCTTTGCAGACTGTACATTCTGCCTCCCACTTGTCACGACCCGGACGAAAACAGGGGAACTTTTTTCACATGTCATCAGTGAAATGACATTTGTGTTTCGGCATTTTCTTTCTGTTGGAGTGTTCTCTGGCAGTGTGTCTACCTGCCTGTCAGCCTGAGTGAGTGAGTGTGAAGAGCCTCTGTACTGATTTGTGAATGAATGAATACATGTTCCGGGGTTCGGCTCAAACTCCATCTCTCAGAGTGTGTTTCTAAAGGAACCACTCAGCATGAATGATAAATACACTGGTCTGTGACGCGCTCAAGCTACGCAAGATCAAAAACCCGGACATTTGAAGGATTTTATAAACCCCAGCCGGACAGGCTCTGGTCACCCTACACTAAGTGCCACTTAGTGCTACCTTGTGCCGTTTCACTCTGCCTCTTGCCATCTTGTCTTGGCCTGTCTAACGTTACTTTGACTGTTGATAACATTTTCATAAACTAGTTTCTAAATAACGACATCGTTAATCAACCACCATGTTTGGTTAACCCACCTGAGTGTTTACCTGACACCCACCTCCGGCTTTGTTCTCCACACTCTTGAAATTTGACGTCTAAAGTCGTTTTTCTGAAAACAGGAGGATAATCTAACATCAGTGCACACTCTGTGGAACGTTACCTGTAGCAGAAAACCACACACCTGTGCTCTGAATGGTGCCACAGGTCGGTAAAAGGTTCCCACATGAATAATTTAGCTCGAAAGGAGAAACTATTGTTCGCACTGAGGAGTTTTATTGATCACGTTCTGCTTTGAAAGACAATTCTGCTTTTTTTCTTCCACCACATATTTTTCTTCGATGTTTTTTCTCTGCTGTGTTTTTCCATTATCACACCTTTCTGCCATGTAGAGAAGTGGATCTGCATGAGTGTGTGTGTGTGTGTGTGTGTGTCCAGGTGAGCTCCCGGGAATCAGGTGTTGAGTTTGCTATTTCTGTCGCCATAGAGACAAAAAAGTGCAGCGAGGCGCGAACAATGTGTCTTTTAAAGGAGCTTTAAGCACAGACAAAGGCACAGACGGATCATGTGACACCTGCTGAGATAAAGTTTACACGGAAACAAAAGTTCAACGGGAAATGATTTCAAATCATTGACTGGCTGTTTAAGTTGTTTCCTGCTTCATTATTTTTCTAAATTAGTTGTATCAGTTAAGTTTGTAAATGGGTCAATGACAAGAAGAGGGTCTAAAAACGTATTTTTAAAAAGTTCTTTGAAAATGGATAAAAACATATTTCTGAGAGAAGAATTAAGTTTTCTAACAGATTTCAGTAGTTTATCAACATTTCAAAGTTTTTAGGTTCATTATTTTTTAGTATTTTTAATTTGAGCACCCAAAAATGTCAGGTGGTGCAACCAAATATATGAAAATATATTTATATGTTCCTGTTATTTTTTCTGTGTGAAATTATTGGCAAGTATCTCTCAAGTGTCTGTAGTGACTCATACATTTTCATTTTGTGTGTTTTATTTCTTTTATTTGTGAATAAGATAAATAATTTGATGTTAAAATAACATTTCACATTATTACATTGGTTGTTCCACCTGACATGGAAATTGTTCCAGTCACCAATGAAGTGAAAAAACCTTTTTTATCAGTATTTCAGAGAAATCTACAAACTTTTCCACTTGGTCACAAATGTCATTTGGGCTCCTCTGGCTGATGCAGTTTCCTGTTTCCTGTTTTATTCTCTTCACTTTAAAATAAAAGTCTAATGTTACGGTTGCACCACCCTGACATTTGACAAGGTGAAAATTACAGGACAAAAGTTTTTTAAATTTATCAACAGCTTTAAAATTCTTTTTATTTGTAAAGAATGTTTTATTTAAAAAGGTTCAAGCATAAAATAATGCCACTGTTTTTTTAATTTCCATTTACAATAACTGACATTCAATTTTTAGAGTTTAATTACTGTGGATACTTGTCAGGACGGTTGCACCACCTGACATTTTGGGGGTTTGAGGAACCAAAACACAAAAAAACATGTTATATTTTAATAGTTTAAAGATGTGTTCAAATAACACAGGTTTCATAGAATAAAGAAATACATGTGATGAAATACTCAATTCATGATGGAAGGAAATATTACACTCGGACACAAAAAAGGGGACGTCACGTCATTGACCCTAATATTGCAATAAAGTCACAAAATGTTCACCACTGAGATAAAACAGGGATTTTTGTGAGTTGAAAATCATGTTAATCTGCAGAATAAAGCTGTAAAAAAGCACAATACCTCTTTTTTTTAATCATGTTATTGTTCAAACTAACATAAGATGCAGTCATCCTTCTTTTTCTAATGTTATAGTACATGTGTCTGGAGTAAAACAACACACTACGATCAATTTCCGGGCTTGGGATGGATTTTCTTTTGCATGAAGCAATGTTTCACGTCTACATCGAACTTCTCTGTGATGGAGAAACTGTTGGTAAAAGCTCCAAACTATCAGAAACTTGTGGTTTAGGATAAAATAACTTTTGGCTGCTCAGAGTTTTTGTCTGTTTGTGTCTGAGACTCTGATCATCTTGATGAAGGACAAAAAAAAAAAAAAAAACAGAGCTGATAAACTGCTGGTCCTGCAGGTGCTGCAGGGTCACGGTAGTTTCTTTACGCCGAGTCGTCCTCTTTGTGGTGACTAAGCGTTTATCTGCTTTCACAAATAAAGACGAGAAAAGCTTCAAAACGTGGAGATTTTTCTGTTTTTGGGAAGTAACACGATGTTCTGATGCAGAGTTTTAGCGGCTGCTCCAGGTCACAGGTGGTGTTTGACCTCAGATGAGCTTCACACATGCGAGGATAGATAAGTGAACACACACACACACACACACACACATGCAGGAATTCACAGATTACAGAACTGCTTGTTCTTATGGAACAGCGGTGAAAGTTTAAGACAAACTGCACCTGTAACAAACCTCAAAGTTTTCAATCATGCAAAGTTTCTCTTCTGTTCTTTGTTGCACTAACATCCTTTTTTGTGGTAAAATTATGTCCAGATGTTTTTATAAAACTCCCAGAATGTTTTGTTTTTCTCGGCTTGTTCCACAGAGAATTGATTTTTGAGATAAAAGGTCAAAATTAAGAGCTGAAAAAGTCAATATTTTGAGATATATTAGTCAAAATTCTGAGATAAAAAGTTAAAAATGCTGAAGTGGAAATACACTTTTACAGACTAACTGCAGATATTTGGAAGTTCCCTCTTTTCCTCCTGGTCCTGACCGGGGTTTAGATCTTTTTTTGGGCCCATTTTGAGTCAGATTTTGAGATAAAGGTAAAAGTTATACACAAATTAGTTATAGTTATAAGTTATACAAAAACTGAAATTTCTTAGAATTAATGAAAAAATGAATAAAAATGCAAATGGCCTCATGTCACAAACATGTTTCATAAGGAATTCCCTTGAATATGAAAAACTTACGGCTCTTTGTTTTGAAGATTTTGAAGAATAACATCTCAGTTTATTGAAAACACCATTGATTTCAATCGTGCGAAAGAGTGGGGTAGTGATACAAAAACTGCAATTTATTAAAATTAATAAAAAATTGAATAAAAATGCAAATGGCCTTATGTCACAAACATGTTTTATAAGGAATACCTTGAATATGAAAAACTTACGGCTCTTTGTTTTGAAGATTTTGAAGAATAACATCTCAGTTTATTGAAAACCCCATTGATTTCAATCGTGCGAAAGAGTGGGGTAGTGATACAAAAACTGCAATTTATTAAAATTAATAAAAAATTGAATAAAAATGCAAATGGCCTTATGTCACAAACATGTTTTATAAGGAATACCTTGAATATGAAAAACTTACGGCTCTTTGTTTTGAAGATTTTGAAGAATAACAACCCAGTTTATTGAAAACACCATTGATTTCAATTGGTGCAAAAGATTGGGGTAGTGATACAAAAACTGCAATTGATTAAAATTAATAAAAAATTGAACATAAATGCAAATGGCCTCATGTCACAAACATGTTTTTTAAGGAATACCTTGAATATGAAAAACTTACGGCTCTTTGTTTTGAAGATTTTAAAGAATAACATCTCAGTTTATTGAAAACTCCATTGATTTCAATCGTGCGAAAGATTGGGGTAGTGATACAAAAACTGCAATTTCTTAAAATTAATAAAAAATTGAACAAAAATGCAAATGGCCTTATGTCACAAACATGTTTTATAAGGAATATCTTGAATATGAAAAACTTACAGCTCTTTGTTTTGAAGATTTTGAAGAATAACATCTCAGTTTATTGAAAACACCATTGATTTCAATCGTGCGAAAGAGTGGGGTAGTGATACAAAAACTGCAATTTCTTAAAATTAATAAAAAATTGAATAAAAATGCAAATGGCCTTATGTCACAAACATGTTTTTTGAGGAATACCTGGAATATAGAAAAATGACAAATCTTTGTTTTAAAGATTTTGAAGAATAAAATCCTGCGGGGTCGTGTTTGACCCCACGTGTGCATCTAATGGTTAACAACAAATTCTAGTTTAAGACAAACATTTAAGCAAATTCATGCCTGTTAGTCCTTACAGTCGGGGTTCCCTTTCAAAGAAGCTGAATTAGTGTTTGAGTTTAAGTCGTGGCCTGTTTGTGTTATAAATACAGAAGTGTGTGTGTGTGTGTGTGTGTGTGTGTATCTTTGACTGTACTGTGCTGATGAGCTGCTCTCTGCCTGCTCTATTTCTGTGCTTATTATCCACGGCCCTCAGCGCTTTTCATATTTTGTCTGCTGCTGTAATAAGTAGAGTGGAAAGTACAATTCAACTGGAGACACGAATACACGGCTGCTAAGCATAGTGGGGTCCTCACACACACACACACACACACACACACACACACGTACAGAGAACAGTTGCATAATGTGGCGCGGCACTTTTGTATATATTATGCATAAGCGTTTTTTTTTTTTTGGAGGCTACAGAGACGCACGCGGCGGCGGCGTCTCATCCGCCCACGCCGCTGCTACGATTATCGTTAAAACGCAGACTGTGACTGAGCAGTCACCTCTCTCCTCGGCGCCGGAGGAAACGTGGAGATCGGGGCACGCTGCGAGCATCGCAGACTTATCAAGATGTGGAAAGATGAAGTCATTTTCTACAAATACTCAGGACTTAAGCGTTTTTTTTTTTTTTCAGGTGTTTTTAATTCGACACTGAACTTGAACCCTGATGACCCCATAGTTTCTTATAGTGATTTAATCTCTGTTTTAAAAAACAAAAACTCATTTCAAGGCTCCCTATTCAGAAAAACCCTTCAGAGCTGCGGGGAGACCTTGGTGTTTGAGGTCCTGCCCCTTCATTGTGTCACAAACCAGCAGAAAGATCCTCATGTGATGATCATTTCAGTACATCTCTCAAAAATCTCTCAATATAGTTATCTCACAAAGACAGATCTCTATCTCTAAAAGTTTTATTCCAGGGGGATAATCTCTATCTTGCTAAGATCTATTTCCAATCTATCTATCTAAGATCTAACTCACAAATATCTATCTCTGCCTGTTAAGTACCAGTTCTCACAAAAACCTGTCTCTGTCTCCAAAGATCTTTTTGTAAGTGGGTCAATGACAAAAAGAGGGTCTAAAAACATATTTTCTAACAGATTTCAGTAGTTGACCAACATTTCAAAGTTTTTAGGTTCATTATTTTTTAGTATTTTTAATTTGAGCACCTAAAAATGTCAGGTGGTGCAACCAAATATATGAAAATATATTTATATGTTCCTGTTATTTTTTCTGTGTGAAATTATTGGCAAGTATCTCTCAAGTGTCTGTAGTGACTCATACATTTTCATTTTGTGTGTTTCATTTCTTTTATTTGTGAATAAGATAAATAATTTGATGTTAAAATAACATTTCACATTATTACACTGGTTGTACCACCTGACATGGAAATTGTTCCAGTCACCAATGAAGTGAAAAAACCTTTTTTATCAGTATTTCAGAGAAATCTACAAACTTTTCCACTTGGTCACAAATGTCATTTGGGCTCCTCTGGCTGATGCAGTTTCCTGTTTCCTGTNCTCTTCACTTTAAAATAAAAGTCTAATGTTACGGTTGCACCACCCTGACATTTGACAAGGTGAAAATTACGGGACAAAAGTTTTTGACATTTCTCAACAGCTTTAAAATTCTTTTTATTTGCAAAGAATGTTTTATTTAAAAAGGTTGAAGCATAAAATAATGCCACTGTATTTTTAATTTCCATTTACAATAACTGACATTCAATTTTTAGAGTTTAATTACTGTGGATACTTGTCAGGACGGTTGCACCACCTGACATTTTGGGGGTTTGAGGAACCAAAACACAGAAAAAACATGTTATATTTTAATAGTTTAAAGATGTGTTCAAATAACACAGGTTTCATAGAATAAAGAAATACATGTGATGAAATACTCAATTCATGATGGAAGGAAATATTGCACTCAGACACAAAAAAAGGGGACATCACGTCATTGACCCTAATATTGCAATAAAGTCACAAAATGTTCACCACTGAGATAAAACAGGGATTTTTATGAGTTGAAAATCATGTCAATCTGCAGAATAAAGCTGTAAAAAAGCACAATACCTCTTTTTTTTAATCATGTTATTGTTAAAACTAACATAAGATGCAGTCATCCTTCTTTTTTCTAATGTTATAGTACATGTGTCTGGAGTAAAACAACACACTACGATCAATTTCCGGGCTTGGGATGGATTTTCTTTTGCATGAAGCAATATTTCACGTCTACATCGAACTTCTCTGTGATGGAGAAACTGTTGGTAAAAGCTCCAAACTATCAGAAACTTGTGGTTTAGGATAAAATAACTTGTGATGAAATACTCAATTCATGATGGAAGGAAATATTGCACTCGGACACAAAAAAAAGGGAGCCAACCTCTGTCTCACAAAAAAAAAAAAAACCCTTTCTAGCAAAGATTTATTTCTAATCACCCAAGGACCTTTCCCCATCTCATAAACACTTATCTCTATCTTGAAAAAAAGGAAAAATATATGCACCTTTGTTCTTTTCCAAAGACCCAGTTATTGCAAAATCCTTCTCTGTTTTCACTCAAGATCTAACAGTCGACCCAAAAAACAAAAAATTGGAATATCCACAACTTTATCAGACCTAAGTTTGGTAAAGAATTGCTGAAAAGACGAACAACAAATGATGACAAAGTGCTGGATTTGTTAAACCAATTCAGAAAACTGACTCGAGCCTGAATATTAAACTTTGTTGTGCTTTTTTAATTCCACGTCTTTGCTTGTTGGAATAATTTCTTGCAGTGAAACACGGAGTTAGAAGAGTTTCTGTCTCGTTCTCTCTGCTTATGTTTTCAGGTTTTTTTTTGGAGTTTTTAGCAGCCAGACAGCAGGAAACGAAGCTGAATTTGACCCTGTTACACATCCAGGACCCATTTACTCCATGTACCGACGCCCTGACAAGGCAGAAATGTCGGGGTTTAAAAACGTCCTGTGGGGTTTCTGATCCGATGGCTGCTTTAATTGGAGAAAACTGTATTCCAAAAAAGCATCACGCTCATAAATTCAAGCGTGGTAAGACTTAAATCAGCTGCTTTACAGTAGGCCGCGGCTGCAGACTGCACAGACACAGACACAAGCCTCTCAGCGGGGAGTCTTAAATATTTAATGTAAATCCTTTTAGTTACTTTGAGACTTTACTTCTGCCTGTCTGCCTGCAGAGAGAGAGAGAGAGAGACGGCACAGGTGGAGAGTTTTACCGCTTCGATTGTGTAAGACAGGATCAGTCAATGCCTGGAAAGGAATTGAATCCTCTGTGAATAGTAACGAGCGTTCTGGTTGGCTGGAGAGAGGATGGATCCGAGTTTTTCAATGAATTAGCTGAGCCGGAAAGTTTGAGAGCTGATAACTGGAAAAGCATAAAGTCAAAATCATCAGTGACTCCTCGTGTGAAAGATTAAAGTCTCTCGTTTCAGAAAATGTCATGTTTTTATATGCGGCTCAAGTCCACATCAGGATAAATGCGACTAAAACACCTTTTTTTTCTAAGAACATTAACTTCAAGATGCTTCATGTCAGACATAAAACATCCATTACATCACTTCTACACCTTCTCATCTACATCTGGGTGAAATTTGAGCTTTTTAGGTAAAACTTTGTAGGAGTTAGAGAGTTTTTAGTCTCAGGTGTCAAACACCACAGTCTAGTCTGACGACTTTGCGCAAACAAAACCAGCTTTATCAGTGCTCGGTGTCCTCTTTGTAGTCAACTTTGTTCCCTCTGTGAAAAGGTTTTCTGAAATTGTGAAATCATTCATATAAAAAACATTAAATGACATGTGAGTGACAGGGAAAGAGAGCACTTCCTGTATAAATCAGGCTCTCCTGGCATCAAAACTCTGAGTATCAAGATGAGGACACGTCTGCTCTGTAGCCAGAAGTCTAAGGAAATAAAAAAACTTGCAGCTTTGCCAGATTCATGTGGAGAAAAAGGTCAATATTTTAAGATAAAAAGTGGAAGTTTTGAGAAATAAAGACGAAATTCTCAGACTAGATGTCGATATGTTGAGATCAAAGTCAAAATTTTGAGATAAAAAATTCCACATGTAAAGAAATCACTTCTATATTATGTCAAAAAAAAGTCTGAAATTTCACATTAAAAGTAAATAAATTTAAGATAAAGAATAGTCTAAAATAAAAAGCCACATTTTTTCAAAATGAAATGTTAACATTTTGAAAATGTTTGAGATAAAAAGTCCGAGATTATTAGAAATAAAGACAAAATTATTGCATAAAAGCCAAAATTTTCAGCAAAAAAGGTGTTTATTGTAGATTAAACTTAGCTCAGTTGTTTTCGTGCAGTGTACGCTGGAGCATTTCATCCGCCACAGGTACTCAGTTGAGATAGAGTAGGCAGACACACAGGTGATGATTAAGATTGTTTACTCCTCTTTCGTTATCAGCCAGATCACAAATCACAACCGTATAAATCCCTTATTATTCTCCAACTAACGTCTATTTCCCGATCTGTTTACTTTTAATTTTCAACCGTATTCCTCCTGCCTCCTGTTCTCATTTAACGTCTTTAACTCCTAACTCCCTCTAAAAAATCCCTTGAAAATAAACATAGGAAATTTATAACAGTGTTGATACTTCACAAATTTGGACTTTTCTTAAAAACCCTGAATCTAACACCTCCACTGAGTCTGAACTTTAAATACAATCTTATTTATAAACTAGACATCTTAACCATAGTTTTAGTCATAACGACTGAAGAACAGAATAAAAAACATCTTTGACTCTTAACTTTTCGAAATGATGTCACAGCTTTGGTGATCACATTATCATCATGTCTGAAATTGCCATTTCGATCAGAAAACAATAAATCTTTCAGCCCTACGTCAGGATGTGACATAATGACCCCAAACAGGTCGGACGTCCACGTTGTTGTGAGAGATTCTTTCACTAATTACGTTTTGTTGCTGAAGAAAACTGTGAAGCAAATTCAGAGACTGTGATGGCAAACGGGACGACCCAATAGTGGAGAATAAAGGGTTAATCAGCGAGAATGACTGGAGGCTCAGACCGAAGCAGCTGATGTAAATCCAGGATCCACTGGAGGCAGCTGTGCATCAAAAGAGCTGATCAAACCGCCGCCGCTGTGATGTGAACCACAACAGCGAGTCTCGTTCACCACGTTCGAGCCGGGCTTCACCCCCGGAGATGTTCGTTCACTCAGGAGAAATCCACTCAGCGGGGGGGAGCCGCAGTTCGCTTTGTCCTGGGTGTGAAACTCAACCGCCAAACCCGCTTTCCTCACCTGGGAACTGAATAAATGTTTGTGAAATGAGGTTTTCACCAGAACAACTCAACAATGAAGTCGGGACTCGTGAAGAGGTCGAACGAGGACGCGAGTGAAACGGTTTCATTACACGTTTTCTTCTGATCATAACAAGTTTATTTGTGATTTTTTCCGTGAACGAGAAGGAGACGGTTTGTTGGTCGTGTTGAGATCATTACACAAAAACAACCTTTACGATTTCACCCTGGTTTATTGGTTGTAAACATCGTTCACTTTTAGGATGATGAAATAGTTTTGTAAGCAACAAACTTTACAAACTGTGGCGTGACAAATATGGAAGTTTCTGATCTATATGTGTTTTGATTTGTGGGTTTGTTTTGTAATTCCTGGACTATAAGCCGCTACTTTCTTTGCACAATTTAAACCCTGTGGCTTAAACAATGACACCACAAATCAACTGATTTTTACGGCAGTGGTTCCCAACCTTTTCCTATTCAGGGCCCACTTTTAAGTCTCAAAAATTTCTACATCTGGGTGAAATTTGAGCTTTTTAGGTAAAACTTTGTAGGAGTTAGAGAGTTTTTAGTCTCAGGTGACCAAACACCAGCAGATGCGTCCTCGTTTTCCACAGTCTAGTTTGACGACTTTGTGCAAACAAAACCAGCTTTATCAGTGCTCCGTGTCCTCTTTGTAGTCAACTTTGTTCCCTCTGTGAAAAGGTTTCCTGAAAATTGTGAAATGATTCATATAAAACATATTAAATGACGTGTGAGTGACAGGGAAAGAGAGCACTTCCTGTATAAATCAGGCTCTCCTGGCATCAAAACTCTGAGTATCAAGATGGGGACACGTCTGTTCTGTAGCCAGAAGTCTAAGGAAATAAAAAAACTTGCAGCTTTGCCAGATTCATGTGGAGAAAAAGGTCAATATTTTAAGATAAAAAGTGGAAATTTTGAGAAATAAAGACGAAATTCTCAGACGAGAAGTCGATATGTTGAGATCAAAGTCAAAATTTTGAGATAAAAAATTCCAAATGTAAAGAAATCACTTCATATTATGTCAAAAAAGTCTGAAATTTCTCATTAAAAGTAAAAAAAATTAAAGATAAAGAATAGTCTAAGATAAAAAGCGACATTTTGTCAAAATGAAATGTTAACATTTAAAAATGTTTGAGATAAAAAGTCCGAGATTATTAGAAATAAAGACAAAATTATTGCGTAAAAGCCAAAATTTTCAGCAAAAAAGGTGTTGATACTACACAAATTTTGACTTTTCTTAAAAAATTTTTTTGAGGCCCCCCTCTGACCATATAATTATGGGGGCTGTATAGCGCCTTGTTAGCGCTTGATTTGTAACAAAGACCCGAAATGTAAGAAAAAAAATGTAATAAAACCAGAAATGTGATAACTGGTCAATGATGTAACAGATGCTGAGCCCAGAAGGTAAAAGTCATTTGCCCACGATATAACAACTTGTTAAATGTTGGGTCAGTGATTATAGTCTTGGGATATACAATATTTGTTTAATCAAATCTATTGGCTATATATGACATTTTACCTCAAAATATGACGTCTTATCTCATAATTTTGACATATCGTCCACAAAATTATGACTCAATATGGGCAACAACAACAAAAACAATCTAAAAAAATCCAAAGTCAGACATCAACAACACACACAAACGCCGCAGAACTCTTTTTGGAAATCATGGACGTGGTGTCCTCTGGGCCAAAAAGGAAAAGGACAATCCGGATTATTCTCAGTGCAAAGTTCAAAAGCAGCATCTCTGATGGTATGGGGGTGCGTTAGTGCCCCATGGCATCATGGGTAACTGTCCCAGTATCTGTGAAGGCAGCATTAATGCTGAAAGGTACAAACAGGTTTTGGAGCAACATCTGCTGCCATCCAAGACACTTTGTCTTTTTCAGGGACGTCCCTGATTATTTCAGCAAGACAATGAAACCAAGACACATTCTGCTCCTGTTACAACAGCGTGGCTCCGTAGTAGAAGAGTGCAGCTACTAGAATGTGAAAGAATTCCAGCTCCAAAGCTTCAACAATTAGTTCAGAAACGTGCTGCAGCATCAATAACAAACCAGTGGAGACTCTCAGGTGACGTCACAAAAACCACGTCTGTGTTTTAAAGCGCTTTGGACAGCTCCATAAAAGCCACATTTGAAAAACTATTTCCAGTAACAGGATTGTGAAAAGGCAAGATTGGAAATGACAAATTTATCCTGACGGAGCGAAACAAAGCGAGGGGGGTAACGTCACTCCCGTGTGTGTGTGTGTGTTGGTTTTTTGTTGGTGAAGGGACTAAAAATACAGTTTCTTCTTTGTTGCGGCGAAATGGATTTTTGCTGTCGCAGTCAGAAATAGGGATGACGGTCGGCCTCTCAACCTGCTCTGTTTTTGGGAGCAGCGGACGAGATAGATGACACTCACACACACACACACACACACACACACACAGATACACATTTCCCATCTGAGCCGAATCACTGCATCTTCCTCCTCCTCCTCCTCCTCCTCGTCTCTCTTTTTTCAGGTTTGCAATATCATGCTGGCTCACAAGGCTGAGACTCTCCACGAGCATCTGTGTCTTTTTCCTTTCGCTGTGTTTATGTGTGTGTGTTCATCTGTCGATCTGGCTCTTTGTTTCACTCCCTTTAAAACACACAAACACCGACAGAGAGAGAGAGACAGGGATGATCTCTTCCTCCTCCTCTTTCTCCTCCTCTCTCTCCTTCTCTTTCTCCTTTCTGCAGACAGACGGGAGCTAACTCGGTAACAGGTGATGTCATCCTGCAATATGAGCGTCCCCCTGGGTCCTGATCCCATGATGCAACACTCTGGTGTCACTGTGAAACAGGTTGCTGCTGCAGGCTGCGTCCAAAACTGCTGAGCCGCCTCTCGTTTCCTCCCCCTCCTCCTCCATCTCTCTCTCTCTCCAAACCTTCCCCTCTTCTTCTCCTCTGCCCTACATTTCTATTGTTTCTTATTTTTGTTCACTTCATCAAACCCCCTCCTCCTTTTTCTCTCTCTCTCCAGCACCATCCTTCCTCCTCCTCCTCCTCCTCCTCCTCTTTTCTCTCTCTTCTATATTTGCTCTCTACCCACACAGATCTCCCCCCGCCGCCTTCCCTCGCTCTCCCACTGGTTGTCAAGGCAGCAGGGCACCATGGCTCAGCATTATTCATGCAGCAGCACAGTCAGCCGGCCGCTCGGTGCACAGACAGACAGACAGACAGAGAAACAGACAGACAGACAGTCTGACGGGCGATGAGCCAACTCGGCAGGCTGCGAGGCCGTCGACTGGTCCAGCAGAGTCAGAAAAACCGACTCTGGGAAAACATTTAACTCTTCCCTGCCTCTGTCTGAGACTCTTTCACCCTAAAACATCAGTCTTACATTCACTTATCTTCCCCAGAAAAACTAAAAAAATGAAAAAATGAGATAATGCCAAAGTGCTAAAGTACCAGAAGTTGTTTGAAAGTATTAGCACTCCTGGGATTTTTATAGAAAATTCACCATTTCTCTTAGAAATTGTTGCAATTACAAATGTTTTTTGGTATAAATGTGTTTATTTCCTTGATGTGCATTGGAAAAACACAAAAAACTGAAGTAAGAAAGCCAAAATTTTACAGAAAATGGGGCAGACAAAATTGTTGACACCCTCAACTCAATATTTGGTTTCACACTCTTTGGAAGAAATAACAGAAACCAATCACTTCCTATAACCATCAACAAGTTTTTTCCACCTCTCAGATGGAATTTTGGACCACAACTGCTCCAGGTCTCTCAGATTTGAAGGGTTTCTTCCTACAACAGCAGTTTTCAGATCTCTGCATAGGTGTTTAATAGGATTCAGATCAGGACTTGTTGATGGCTACTTCTCTCCAGAGTTTTGTCTCCAACAATTTCTTGGTTCTGTTTGAGGTTTTTTTTGGGTCATTGTCCCAGCTTTCTGACACTAGGCCCTACATTACAGCCCAAAAGATTTTGATAATCTCCAGATTTCATGACTCCAGTGCCAGAGGCAGCAAAACAACCCCAAAACATCATTGAAGCACCACCATGTTTGACTGTAGACACTTGTTTTCACTGTTTTCTGTAAACAGTAGACTGACTTACTTTTCCAAAACGCTCTACTTTAGTCTCATCTGTCTATAAAACTTTCTCCTAGAAGGATTGAAGCTTACTCAGGTACATTTTTGAAAACTCCAGTTGGGTTCTCCTCGGTCTCCTGCCATAGCGCTTCTTCTCATTTAGATGATGACGTATGATCAGAGCTGAAACTTCTTGATCTTGAATTTGAATGGAAGTTGTCTGAGGATGTTTATCCACCATTCAAACTCTCCTGTGTTGCATTCTTTT
This sequence comes from Thalassoma bifasciatum, assembly GCA_008086565.1. Taxonomy (NCBI): domain Eukaryota; kingdom Metazoa; phylum Chordata; class Actinopteri; order Labriformes; family Labridae; genus Thalassoma; species Thalassoma bifasciatum. The sequence continues at coordinate 52,399 of RPOG01002074.1, read as the reverse complement.
GTCAATTTTTCTCTTCTGTCCCCATCCAGGGAGATTAGCCACAGCTCTATGGGTGATAAAGTTGGTGATTATATTACACACAGTAGACAAAAGAACTTAAAAATCTTTGGAGATGGTTTTATATCCTTGAGATTGTTCATAGTTTTCAACAATTTTGCTTCTTAAGTCCTCAGACACTCCTCAGCTCTTCTTTCTCTTCTCCATTCTTGGTGTGATACACAAAGACAACAACACAAAGGTTGAGTTTTTACATTCTAACTGGCGTCAGGTGTGATTTCTATATTACCTGCACCTGTCACTCACCACAGCTGAGTTTAAACAAGCATCACCTGCTTGAAATGAAATGATTTACCAACAATTCTGAAATGGTACCAACAGTTTTGTCCCGCCCATTTTTTGCATTTGTGTAAAATTATGTTTTTTTTTTTTCCAATGCACATCAAAGAAATGAACACATTCATACCAAAAACATAACAATTTCTGGGAGAAATGGTGAATTTTCTGGATTCATGGCTCTCATGGGCAGGGCCTCCTCTGAAAGATGGAAGAAGCCTCCTGATTGGTCAGAGATGGTGTGACAACTTCTGCCTATTTATGACTTAATATGAGCAAAAAACCTCTCACCAAAGCCAGTTTTTCACTTTTTTATATATGGGTCAATGACAAAAAGAGGGTCAAAAAACGTATTTTTAAAAAGTTCTTTGAAAATGGATAAAAACACATTTCTGAGAGAAGAATTATGTTTTCTAACAGATTTCAGTAGTTGACCAACATTTCAAAGGATTTTAGGTTCATTATTTTTTAGTATTTTTAATTTGAGCACCCAAAAATGTCAGGTGGTGCAACCAAATATATGAAAATATATTTATATGTTCCTGTTATTTTTTCTGTGTGAAATTATTGGCAAGTATCTCTCAAGTGTCTGTAGTGACTCATACATTTTCATTTTGTGTGTTTCATTTCTTTTATTTGTGAATAAGATAAATAATTTGATGTTAAAATAACATTTCACATTATTACATTGGTTGTTCCACCTGACATGGAAATTGTTCCAGTCACCAATGAAGNAAAATAATGCCACTGTATTTTTAATTTCCATTTACAATAACTGACATTCAATTTTTAGAGTTTAATTACTGTGGATACTTGTCAGGACGGTTGCACCACCTGACATTTTGGGGGTTTGAGGAACCAAAACACAAAAAAACATGTTATATTTTAATAGTTTAAAGATGTGTTCAAATAACACAGGTTTCATAGAATAAAGAAATACATGTGATGAAATACTCAATTCATGATGGAAGGAAATATTGCACTCAGACACAAAAAAAGGGGACGTCACCTCATTGACCCATATAAAGTGTGGCAGAAATGGGCGTCTAGGAGAAGTTCTGAAAAACAAAACTAACTTTGTCCTCAAACTTTTCCAACAAAGCTCCAAAACTCTTGAGTGTGACAGAGTAATATGGACTCTCCAATCTGGTTTCAGATACGTTTGTTTAGCCGGACATGAAAAAGCACCAGAATAAGACTAACGATTGAAGAGTGTGCAGATAAAGCGTCTGAGTTACACAGAACGAAAACAACTCGCAGCATTGAATTGTTTCTGAAAACACCAGAGAGTGATTTAAGAGATCGAAGAGCAGAAACACAGCAGAGGCTCTTTAACTCAGGGAAAGTAAAAGCCTGGTAAAAGCTTAAAACATGCAAATAAATGCACATTTGAGCTCTGAGTGTTTGTGTGTGTGTGTGTGTGTGTGTGTGTGTGTGTGTGTGTTTCCACTTCCTATTCAGGCCTTTGAGGCTTTGTTTCATCAGCAGCTAACAACGATCGAACCGTGAGAGAGAAGCAGAGAAAACGTCTTATCAGATTTCTAATTCAGCAGATCATTCAAGAGGAAACTTCTCCTGCAGCACACACACTTTTTACACACATCTCACAACAAATACACCCAAAATATTTTTTATTAATATCACTGACTGATCCACAAACCCAGGGAAACACTTACAGGATAAGACTGAAACTGAGATTTTGTCTCTTTTTTAACTCAACGTGTCAAAACCTTGAATAAAACCTAACTTGGATTTTAAGACATTATCTATATTTTAACGTAAGCAAACTATATATATTTCCAAGTGTGTGGTGAGGTATTATAATGGGAATGAAATTCTGTCAGTTAAAACGAAAAAAATGAAAACTTTGTTGAAATATTTTTTGGTCCATAAAAAGTTGAAATTCTGAGATAAAAAGTTGACATCTTGGAAAACAAGGGCCACATTTTTTGGATAAAAAGATGTCAAAGTTTGTGGATCATAAATAAAAAAAAAATAGTAAAAAAAAAAAGTCAAAATTTGAGGTAAAAATGAGGGGTTAAAATTGAAAATATGAGACAAAAAGTCAAAATGTGGAGATAAGGAGCCATAAAAAAGAAAAAAAAGTTGACGTTTTTAGAAAGAAAAGTCAAAATTTTGAGATATAAAATTAAAAAGTTGTGGTAAAAAGTCAAAATTTTAAAACTATGTCAAAAATAATGAGATAATTGTCAATGTTTTGGATACAAATTTTTTTTAAAAATCAATAAAAGTCAAATTTTGAGGTAAGAATCAGGGATAAAAAGTTGACAAGATGAGATAAAAAGTCAATATTTGAGATACAAAATCAAAAAGTTATGATAAAAAGGCAAAATTTTAAGATAATAATGTCACAGTTATGAGATATTGTTTAAATTAAGAGATTAAAAAGTAAATATTTTGAGAGAACAAAAAAATATGAGATCATAAATTGTGAATTTGACATACAAAGTCAAAATTCTGAGATTAAAAAAAAAAAAAAAAAAATCAAAGTTTTGATACAGTAAGTCATAATTTTGAGAAAAGTCAAAACTGAGAATCACCTTCAAATTTTAGAGAAAAAGTCAATTTGTTAATATGTGGCGTCAAAATCTTTATCATATTATAATCTTTAGAACAATGAAATTTTGACTATTTTTGCTCTTATTTCAATATTTTACCTCAATATAGGCAAAATAATATATAACCAAACCCAAACGGGGTTCTATTTATTATTTAAAGAGTGTTTTTAATGAAGCTACTTTGTCGTCTTTGAGGTTCTTTGGGTATTTTTGCAGGGTCTCAATAAAGTGTTGGGGGTCCACTTCAGGGTTTTTAGGATCATTTTGTTTTTGCACATGCAGAGTCTCAGGCACGAAGAACAAATCAAAGCTTATGTGACCCAGTTGGAAGCAAAACGGCTCCACAGTCGCATTATTAAAGCTGCAGGACGGTGGATACAAAGAAAAGAGTTTGGGGTTCAAATAAAAAACAAAAGAGAAGCAAAGCTGACCCCCAGGAGTGTTTACAGGATGTGTGTGTGTGTGTGTGTGTGTGTGTGAGGGAAATCAGAGACAGGTGTACAAACAGATTCACCCTCTGAGCCAAAAGGCGCAGACAGAGCCCTTGTTTGTCGCCCTCACACACACCCTGCAGCCGGGACAAAGGTGGAGGGTCACCAAACACACACACACACACTCACACACACTCACACACACACACATGCTGTTACAGTAAACCCCCGACACACACAGCTTACACCAAACTAAATGAAACACGTCACAGCGAGCCAAACCGCCAGACACGAGGCTACATGAGTTTCCATCCTCTGGTGATTTAGTCCTGATAACATGAACACAAGTTTAATCAGTGTGTGTGGATAAAAGCTCAGTGAGTTTCTGAGCTCTTCTTGTATCTTTCATCCAGTGCTGCACTGACATTTCTGGATTCTGAGTCATGAGGAAAAAAAAATAAGTGTCAAAGTTTCTGCAGAAAAAGTGAATCCAACTGTATAAAAGAGGAAAAGGATATAAAAAGATATCCAAGGAACTGAGGATGCCAATAAGCAGAGTTTAAACTCTAATGAAGAAGAGGAAAATGAGGGATTCTGTTGGAACCAAACCAACAAAAATTTCAGCTACAACTGCCAGGAAAATTGTTCAGGATGCAAAGAAAAACCAACAAATAACTTTAACTCTCTGAAAGAATGTGGTCTGGCTGTTTCACTGCAAAAACTGAAATCTAAGCAAGTCATTCTGTCTTATTTTTAGTAAAATGTGTCGTACTATTCTTGATTTGAGCCACATTTACAAGACAAGGTCATAAAATTGTCTCATTTCAAGTTTTTTAAAGACAAAAATGAGGCATCAATTGCTTGTAAAAAGTAAAAAATAAAAATCTGCCAATGGGATAAGATAAAAGATTCTTGTTTAAGACATCTTTCTAATTTCAAGAAACTTCCCGGGCGAATTCGTCTTATCCCAATGGTAGATTTTTTGACTTGTTACAAGAAATTTACACCTCATTTTTGTCTTAAAAAAACTTAAAATGAGACATTTTTATGACCTGGTCTAGTGAATGTGGCTCAAATTAAGAATAATAAGACAATTTTTACTACAAATAAGACAAAATGACTTGCTTAGATTTCAGTTTTTGCACTGTTGAAGATGCACAATAAGGAGGCACTTGAGGAAAAATGGGCTGTATGGTTGAGTCACCAAAAGAAAGTCATTTCTATGAGGGATTCTGTTGAAACCAAACGACAAACCTTAGGTGGACCAAAACAAATTCAGCTACAACTGCCAGGAAAATTGTTCAGGATGCAAAGAAAAACCAACAAATAACTTCAGCTGAAATATAGGACTCTCTGAAAGAATGTGGTCTGGCTGTTTCAAGATGCACAATAAGGAGGCACTTGAAGAAACATGGGCTGAAGAAAGACATTTCTACACAAATGCCACAAAGTATCTCGCTTACAATTCGCCAGACAGCACAGAGACAAGCCTCAAAACTTCTGGAACAAAGTCATTTGGAGTGATGAGAGCAAAAGTGAACTTTTTGTCCACAACCATAAACATTGTTCCATTTGGAGAGGAGTCAACAAGGCCTATGATGAAAGGTCCACCATTCCTACTGTGAAACACGGAGGTGGATCACTGATGTTTTGGGGATGTGTGAGCTACAAAGGCTCAGGAAACTTGGTCCAAACTGATGAATGAAGGATGAATGCAGCATGTTATCAGAAAATACTGGAGGAAAATTTACACTCATCAGCCCAGAAGCTGCACATGAGACGTACTTGGACGTTCACACATGACAATGATCCAAAACACAAGGCCAAGTGGACCTGCCATTGGCTACGGAAGAATAAAGTAAAGGTTCTGGAGTGGCCATCTCAGTCATGTTAAAGGTGGAAATACACGCTATTAAGAACGCGGGGATGGAAACTTTTGATCAGGGTCATTCTGGAAGTTTCTGTTGTCATTATGATCTAAAAGAGTAAAAACAGTTGTTTGTTAATAAATGTCTTCACCAAACCACTAACCATGAGTGTAAGAAAAGTTTTTTGTTATCATTCATATTCTCTGAAAAATGGCCAAGAAACCATGAATTCTGTCGAGGTATCTAAACGTATAAGCACATATATACAAATATAAATATATATAGTCATTTTAGTCACTTTTCACTCCCTTTTTGCCAGTTTTGATCCATTTTTTTTGCAACTTTCTGTCCAGTCTAACAATTTTCCCCCAATTTTCTTGCCAATTTTGCTGCTTTCTGACCATTGTTGCCACCTAAGACTAAGTTTTAATGCTACTTCTTGCTGTTTTTGCCACTTTTGACCATTCACACTGGGGAACACAATTTTGTTGAGTGCCACTGGCTACAGCAGAATAAAGGGAAGGTTCTAGAGTGGCCATCTCAGTCATGTTAAAGGTGGAAATACACGCTATAAACATAGTTGTTTGTTAATAAATGTCTTCACACAACCACTAACCATGAGTGACAGAAAAGTTTTTTGTTATCATTCATATTCTCTGAAAAATGGCCAAGAAACCATGAATTCTAAACTTATGAGCACATATATACATATATAAATATATATAGTCATTTTAGTCACTTTTCACTCCCTTTTTGCCAGTTTTGGTCCTTTTTTTTGGAACTTTTTGACCAGTCTAACAATTTTCCTCCGATTTTCTTGCCAATTTTGCTGCTTTTGGACCATTGTTGCCACCTAAGACTAAGTTTTAATGCGACTTCTTGCTGTTTTTGCCACTTTTGACCACTCACACTGGGGAAAACAATTTTGTTCAGTGCCATTGGCTACAGCAGAATAAAGTGAAGGTTCTGGAGTGGCCATCTCAGTCATGTTAAAAGTGGAAATACATGCTATAAACATAGTTGTTTGTTAATAAATGTCTTCACCAAATCAGTATGGTACTCACTGTCTTTTCAAAAACACAAAAGTAAGTATAAGAGACTTTTTACCGGTTCTTTGGTACTTAAGACGGCCCCATAGATTTGAATATTCGTGTATATATGTATATATTTATATATATATATATATCAGTAAAATCAGTGAAAAGTGAGGGAAAAACGGTCAAGACCAGGTAAAAAAACGTTGATTCTGACCAGTCTAACAATTTTCCCCCAATTTTCTTGCCAATTTTGCTGCTTTTGGACCATTGTTGCCACCTAAGACTAAGTTTTAATGCGACTTCTTGCTGTTTTTGCCACTTTTGACCACTCACACTGGGGAAGACAATTTTGTTGAGTGCCATTGGCTACAGCAGAATAAAGTGAAAGTTCTGGAGTGGCCATCTCAGTCTCCTGACTTCAAGACAGACCAAGAATTTACAGGAACTGGAGGCTTTTTGCCAAGAAGAATGGTCAGTTTTACCATCTGAGAAAATAAAGACCCTCATCCACAACGAGCACAAAAGACTTCAAGCTGTTATTATGATTTAAATAGAGTAAACACGGTTAAAGAGTGAGTGAAAGAAAATGCAAACTTATGAGCACAACTGTACGAGGGAAGCAGAGAAAAGAGAGGGCGAACACGACGGTCTGAAGTTGCATAAACAGTGGCTGAAACGCTGCCAGCAGGTCTGGATCTGGAGCTGGAGCTGTGGGTGTTTGAGATCAAGAGCAGACACCTCTGAGTGTGGGCTTCAACCGAGCTGATACCCAGAATACACTGCAGGAGGTGATGTGATATGAGAGGCAGATTATGTCTGCAGTGTCCTCGTTTACCTAACGCTGACTTCACTTCTGCGGCTCCTCTCCTCTGGTTTGTTTACTTGTTTAATGGGCCGTTTGTCCACAATGAGAACTTTATCTGCTATTTTTACGCAGAAAGGAGGATGACTAAGAAGTGATAAAAGCTGGCTCAGTCTTTTCAGCTGACGCCTGCAGCACCTTCAGCGGGTCAGGTGCTCCAATGAAGAAGCTCTTTCTTCTTCTTCTTCACCACAAGATGTTTACGTAATTTAAATCAGGAGGAATCAAAGTTTTTAGCTCCAGACTCTCACGAATCAAACTTTGAACACTCAGACTGTTTTTTCGGAAAGTCTACCAGAAGGTTACATTTAGCTTTGCTCCTCACAGCTCGGTGCTCTGATAAGTGTCAGTAACGTTAGTGAATCCTGGTTGTGTCCTACCAGGTCTCATCTACCAACTCCAACCTCACCAAGCAGAGCAAACGTAACCTGGCTCTTCATTTTATTGATAGACTCTCAGGTTTGAACAGATCACTGCAGAATAACTGCTGCATGTGGACAGGAGTCAACATTAGCACAAACACATTAGAGACTGTTTTAGCCTTTAGCTCCTGTTTTAGCCTTCAACTAGTGTTTTCACATTTATTTTCTGTTCAAGCTTTTAGCTCGTTTTTCAGCCTTTAGCTTGTGATTTATCCTCTAGCACTTTTTAGCCTTCAGCTAGTGCTTAATCCTTTAGCTCCTGTTTTAGCCTTTAGCTTCTGTTTTGGTATCAAGCTCATGTTTTTTAGCCTCTTGCTTGTGTTTTGGCCTTTAGCTTGTGTTTTAGCCTTTAGCTCCTGTTTTAGCCTCTAGCTTGTGTTTTAATCTTTAGCCCCTGTTTTATTCTTCATCTCCTGTTTTCACCTATAGCTCCTGTTTTATCCTTTATTTCTTATTTTAGCCTTTAGCTCCTGTTTTAGCCTCTAGCTTGTGTTTTAATCTTTAGCCCCTGTTTTATTCTTCATCTCCTGTTTTCACCTATAGCTCCTGTTTTATCCTTTAGCTCCTGTTTTATTCTTAGCTCCTGTTTCAGCCTTTAGCTCCTGTTTTAGCCTTTAACGCCTGTTTTAGCCTCTAGCTCCTGTTTTATCCTTAAGCTCCTGTTTTATCCTTTTGCTCCTGTTTTAGCCTTTAGCTCCTGTTTTAGCCTTTAGCTTCTGTTTTAGCATTAAGTCTCTGACTAAGCCTTTAGCATGTGCTTAAGCCTCTTGCTTGTGTTTTGGCCTTTTGCTTCGATTTAAGCCTTTAGCCCATGTTTTTTTAGCCTTAGCTCTGTGTTTTAGCCTTTAGCTCCTGTTTTAACCTTTTAAAACTCCAATCACTGGTGTTTACATGACAGCATGAAACCAGAGTTTTCCAAAATCTTTACTTTGGCCGGAGTTTTCAGTTAGTATGACTTAAAACTGTTGTTTAGTGTGGATTACAGTCCAAAATGAAAAAAACAAAACAAAAAAAAACAAAACAAAACAAAACATAAACCCCAGTTTCTCAGAGACCCTGTCACCTGTGGTCATGACCTGAACCAGGGTCAGTGCTTAAAGGGTTAACTTTCCAAACAGAGGTGAGTATCTGAATATCAGTGTGACAGCGAACACTGAGATAAAACAGCAGCAGTCGCCGCCGTCCCTCCTCCATCACCGACGCCCCGAGAGGAGGAAAACTCCCCCGCCGCTCGCCGCGCTGATTGGAGGCGTTGGGTTTTAATGACGCCCTGCTTGATCTTCTGTTTTGATTTTCTCACCTCATTAGTCCTTTAAATGTCACTGAGCAGTTGGAACGTGAAGGTAAAATGACCCGACTTGACTCTGACATGAAAAGGACCTTTGGTGTCGAGCTGGTTCAGGTCAAGAGACGCAGGGATTCGCCGAGTGCGAGCTGCGTGTGATGCGCTGAATATTAGATTAGAGATAAACTGAAAAGGCTGCAGGAGGGAAAATGGAGAGCAGGGGTTTCTCAGTAACTGGGGAATAAGCTGAAAGCCACAATACCTTTTTTTTTTTTTTTTTTAAATCCTGCACTTCACCTGAACTCACCTTTTTCACCTGAACGCAGCAGCTGAGAGAAAAAACTCAAACCAGAGCAGAGCGATCAACCAATCACAGAGAAGGGTTAAGTTTCAGACATAGACTGTATAATGAGTGGACGTAACGACCAAGCCGAGTTTGACTTCGGAGGTCGTCTACGGGGCGGGGGACCACAGACCGACGTCATATCCAGTATTCGGGGCGGGGGACCACAGACCGACGTCATATCCAGTATTCGGGGCGGGGGACCACAGACCGACGTCATATCCAGTATTCGGGGCGGAGGGGTACATATCCAGATATGAGCCGGGAAAACTTCAAAAAATTTCGATACCTTGTAGAAATGTTTCTCTCATCCTTACACTAAGGTGGTATGATGATGTCATTTGGTTGCATGGTGTTCAGGTGTTTTTTTTTCTGAGAAGTTAGTTTCTCATTAGTTATTGGACGTTAAAAACCGCGATATAAGTTTTGTTTTACGATAGTTGACAGCTGCCGTTCGTGAGTAGTTTTTATCGGGGATATAAGAAACTTCAGGAAAGAGCCAAAAGGAGACTAAACCTTCTGAAGAAGAAGAAATAAATATTTCTATTTCTCTTTTTTACTTGGCTCCACCGGAAATTCTCTACTGTGCAGATTCTGGCTGCACAATGGCGGCTAGAGAAACAGGGTTTTTTGGCTTCAAAAACGTAGAACGGTGACAGGCGGAAGCACGCTGTCCATTCTTAATTGATTTACAAGAAATAAGATATCACTTGCAAAGCTTTGAGTTTTTGTGATGAAACACGTCCAGCTTCAAAAGTCTTCTCTTCTTATTTTATCTCTCTTTATATTTGGAGCATGTTCTTGCTTTTTGTGAATGATTTTTTGGTTCTGGTTGTCCAAAGCCAAAAGGTATTTTTACAATTGTTGTCCCCGTGTGTGCTCTGGGAACTCATATGCGACCATGGATGTATTAAGTGTTATGCACAACATCAAAAAAAATTATGCAAAACGAGTAAACTGCAAAAAGCTGCAACTCTATGTGGATTTTTTTCCAAAGGGATTTTTAAACTAAATCTTGGGATGGAATAATAATTTATTTTTAACTTCTCTGTAGAAAAATGTGACGTGTAAGAAAAACTGGTGTATAGGGACCACATTTTATTTCATATTTCTGTTGAAAAATACTCTTAAGCTAAGTTTTATATTCTGTTAAATTGTTTCTAGGAACCTGCAAACCCAAGGCCTTTTAGGGCTCAAGTATTAAAGGGTTGAACTCTGTATAGATATTCAGCAGATCAGGTTAAGTTTGTAGTAACTGAATTGTGTTAAACTGTAAGCAAAGTCGAGTTTTCTAGCCTCGTGACTGAAATGCCTGCTTTTATTTCGGAGTATTTTGTACCTATTTCATAGGCCTATTGTAAAAATTAGACCAAAGACATGAATCTCAACGTTATTTTGAGGCTTTTAGATGAATTTTACAGTCTTCACAGTTCATCTTTACAGAAGTTTTACAGGCTGCAGTACCTTGAGTGTCCACTAGAGGCAAGATTGTAGAGACACTAGAAACCAAATACACAACCATTCAAAAAGCACACATAATCATATTAATAACCTGGTTCAGAGAAAAATTTGGGTCTGGAAATGTTGGTTAAGTTCCTGTTGACAGTGAGCTTCAAAACTCTGTGTAAAACTCTTATATAGTCTATGCTTTGAATTCTGCAGGATTACGCCTTAAAAAGGTGGACTACATGGGAGGAAATTAAAAAAAAAAATGCTGATTATTCCTCCAAAGTGCCTGAAATGTTACCACATGTTTGTTTTGTGTCACTGAGATCAGTTTGAATCAAACAGTGAAGATTTGCCGCTGCAAAGTTTGCGCTCATCAGAGAAGAGTTCTAAAGGTTGTAATTGAGATTCATGCTCGTATGTAAAAATGAGAATGAATCTGATTTGGATCCACAAAAAGAAAAGAGAGAGAGAGAGAGAGCTCAGAGAGAAAAAGAAAGAAATGTGTGTGGAGGATTTCATCTCTAACAGCATCATTTTATCAAAGCAGACAGTCAGAGAAAAAGGCAATCATCGATGTAATTACGTCTCCAGATGGAGCGAGAGATTTGCTTCGGTGTAAAAAGTTGGTGGCTATCCTTAAACGATCTCACTGTACCAACTTTAAAGAGCTCGTCGCTGTGCGGGAAGAAGAGCAGGAAGTTCATTAATGGGTCAATGACGTGACGTCCCCTTTTTTTGTGTCCGAGTGCAATATTTCCTTCCATCATGAATTGAGTATTTCATCACATGTATTTCTTTATTCTATGAAACCTGTGTTATTTGAACACATCTTTAAACTATTAAAATATAACATGTTTTTTTGTGTTTTGGTTCCGCAAACCCCCAAAATGTCAGGTGGTGCAACCGTCCTGACAAGTATCCACAGTAATTAAACTCTAAAAATTGAATGTCAGTTATTGTAAATAGAAATTAAAAATACAGTGGCATTATTTTATGCTTGAACCTTTTAAATAAAACATTCTTTGCAAATAAAAAGAATTTTAAAGCTGTTGAGAAATGTCAAAAACTTTTGTCCCGTAATTTTCACCTTGTCAAATGTCAGGGTGGTGCAACCGTAACATTAGACTTTTATTTTAAAGTGAAGAGAATAAAACAGGAAACAGGAAACTGCATCAGCCAGAGGAGCCCAAATGACATTTGTGACCAAGTGGAAAAGTTTGTAGATTTCTCTGAAATACTGATAAAAAAGGTTTTTTCACTTCATTGGTGACTGGAACAATTTCCATGTCAGGTGGAACAACCAATGTAATAATGTGAAATGTTATTTTAACATCAAATTATTTATCTTATTCACAAATAAAAGAAATGAAACACACAAAATGAAAATGTATGAGTCACTACAGACACTTGAGAGATACTTGCCAATAATTTCACACAGAAAAAATAACAGGAACATATAAATATATTTTCATATATTTGGTTGAGCCATCTGACATTTTTGGGTGCTCAAATTAAAAATACTAAAAAATAATGAACCTAAAAACTTGAAAATGTTGGTCAACTACTGAAATCTGTTAGAAAACATAATTCTTCTCTCAGAAATATGTTTTTATCCATTTTCAAAGAACTTTTTAAAAATACGTTTTTAGACCCTCTTTTTGTCATTGACCCATGTACCAAGTGCTTTTTTAGATTTTGGGTCGATTTTTCATTTCAGGTCATTGTTACATTTTTGGCTCTAAAATTCCCTCAAAGTTAGTTTTTAGCTGTAGTAGCTTTAAAGTGCTTTATAAATGAAGCTGTGTTGATTGGTTAATATCGTCTCTTACCAATCGGGCTCATAATTTGCAATACAGGGTTGCACACAAAACAAGAGTAAAGTGCAAAAAGCTGCAAAACTATGAGGATTGTCTCCAAAGAGATTTCTGAACTAGACCTTAGAATAAAATTTATTTTGAACATCTCCTCATAATCTGTTAGTGAGACACCAGTGAGAGAATCTGGCATATAGGAACCACTTTTATTCTCCATTTCTCCTGAATATTTCCCTCTTTGCCTGAGTTTTATATTCTGTTAAATTGTTTCTAGGAATCCGCAAACCCGAGTCGGCGTCAGAGAAAAAACGGCGGTGAGAGCTGTTAATGGATGGTTTAACTAATGGCCAAATGTGCTGGTCCACTCAAGCAGGGAGACCGGTTACATAAACTCTCTATAAAAGTTAACAGAGCATCATCAGAGCCTCCACACGGCTCCTCCATGAAAAGACTACAGTTCCTCGCCATGTTTTATTCCAGTAAGTGGCGTCTGAAAAAAGAAAAAGGCCTCAGCAGAGGAGGCGGCGGCCTGGATTGGCGCCCTAGTTCAGGTCAGGACAGCGAAGTAAACGTCCTGAGAGTGGAGGCGATCCAGGGGAACTTGTTCAGTAGGTGCACTTTAATGGAAATTTAATAGTGTAAGTTGTCCATAAGTGAATGAATGTGACACTCAGGCTCTGATTCACGCCAAGACACATTTACAAACACGCTGAGCCCGAGTAATGAGCGCCGCTTCGGTCGGCGTTTAATTCTAATGAGATTTTAAGTGTCTCCTCACTTAGTCTGATTAAGACCTTTCGGAGGAGAGTTGAGGCTCTGATCACTCAACCTTTTATCCTCTCGTTCTCCGCGATAAATTTTTAATTCAATAAAACTCCTGCAGCACGAAATGTAGACATGAAAACACCCAGTTAGAGCCCGTTTACTAAAAAAAAAACCCCAGAATACAGTGAAATGTGATCAAATGCAGAATTTGACTTTATGAGTCCCAAACTTTTGGCTCAAAGTAAAATCTGAGTTTTCTGCACAGTTGTTGCATTTTCTATTCACTGTCATCCATCACATATGGGTCAATGACAAAAAGAGGGTCTAAAAACTTATTTTAAAAAAGTTCTTTGAAAATGGATAAAAACATATTTCTGAGTGAAGAATTATGTTTTCTAACAGATTTCAGTAGTTGACCAACATTTCAAAGTTTTTAGGTTCATTATTTTTTAGTATTTTTAATTTGAGCACCCAAAAATGTCAGGTGGTGCAACCAAATATATGAAAATATATTTATATGTTCCTGTTATTTTTTCTGTGTGAAATTATTGGCAAGTATCTCTCAAGTGTCTCCTCTGGCTGATGCAGTTTCCTGTTTCCTGTTTTATTCTCTTCACTTTAAAATAAAAGTCTAATGTTACGGTTGCACCACCCTGACATTTGACAAGGTGAAAATTACGGGACAAAAGTTTTTTACATTTCTCAACAGCTTTAACATTCTTTTTATTTGCAAAGAATGTTTTATTTAAAAAGGTTCAAGCATAAAATAATGCCACTGTATTTTTAATTTCCATTTACAATAACTGACATTCAATTTTTAGAGTTTAATTACTGTGGATACTTGTCAGGACGGTTGCACCACCTGACATTTTGGGGGTTTGAGGAACCAAAACACAAAAAAACATGTTATATTTTAATAGTTTAAAGATGTGTTCAAATAACACAGGTTTCATAGAATAAAGAAATACATGTGATGAAATACTCAATTCATGATAGAAGGAAATATTGCACTCGGACACAAAACAGGGACGTCACCTCATTGACCCACATAAAGACTTTGGTTTAACACTAAAAGTTCAGAGAAAATAAAAAACTTCTCTTAAGAATAAACTTTGAACTTTTGCAGATGGATTGTTCAGGAGTTTGTGGCTGAGAGAAACCAAAACTTTTAAAGCGCCCCCTATTGGCTTATTTTCATCGTAGTTTACAGACTATTGCATGCACCTGAATATAAACAACACGCACTAAATTTAAAGATAATTCTTGGTAACACTTTATCTTAGAGGTTTGCAAATTTCTTAAGAATTATGTAATAACTAGTCAAACTTTTCAACATTTATTTCTCAAAATTATATCCACATTATGACAATTGGGTGAAAATTAGTAGGTAACGTCTTTAAAATAATATTTTAATTTAACTGTAAGCAAATCCCAAGTGAAAGTAACTTTCAATTTAATCAGTTAAAGCAGTGGTTCCCAACCTTTTCCAAATCAGGACCCACTTTTAAAGCTCAAAAAATTTTTAAGGCCCACCTCCAACCCAATACATACCGCTACACGTTTTTTTTAGAACCCCATTTGTAACAATGACCCAAAATTTAATTAAAAAAAATGTAATAAAACCCAAAATGTGATATCTGGTAGATAATGAAACAGATGTTAAGCCGAAAAAACGTAGTAACTTTCTGCCCAAATTATGACAATGTGTTACATTCTGGTGCAATTATTATATTTTGGGTTTCGGGCTAAGCACTCCGGTTACAGTTTTGACAATTTTTGAAAATTTGGGATTTATTACATTCTTTTTCAATGACATTTCAGGTTGTTGTTATTTTTCAGGTCATGCTATCTATAAAGGAATAATATGCCTTCTTCGGGGACTTTTTTCATATATTAAAATCAGAATTGTTTTAATTTCCTTTAAAACTTAACCGAGTTAAACATTTTGAATGTTATTATTTGTATTTGTATCTTAATTTTTTCTATTTGTACCTCGTATCTTTATATAATTATACTCCAATAAAATACTTCTTTGGAAATGATTTCGCGGCCCACTTGCTATACCTTCGCGGCCCACCAGGGGGCCACGGACCACAGGTTGGGAATCGCTGAGTTAAAGCATGTTCAGGAAAACTGAACAGCAAAAAGGAAAAGATAATGTATCAGACAAAAAAAGGCATATTGCACATTGTTATAATTTCATGTTTCCAAATGAACCGTAAACAAACAAAGACAGAAATAGCACAACTGTTTTAGGAAATGTTTTCATTTTTGTACTAGATCATTTTCTGAAAATTCAAAGTTAGTCAGGATGTCTAATGTTTGTTCAGTGTCTCATTTATCTTTTGTTTTACAAACTTAACGCAGCACAGTTTCTATTGTTAGCGTAAGAAAAGTGGATGAATGAAATCAGCCTCGTTTTTCTGTGACCTACATTCACAGCTGGCTGCTCTGGCTTTGAATAAAACTTGTTAAAGCAGTTTTGATGCGTATTACACGACGACACAGAGGTGCCACGAGGTTAACGCATCATACTTTTTAGCTATTGGTCAGCTGTTGCTGTCGACCCGGACATCCTGGCGCCCTCAAACCAATCAGGAGAGAATGTAACAGACTTCCTGTGAGGTCGGCATGTGAGAGTCCCTTTACCCTGACACATATTCCCTCTTTCTTGTCTTACATCTCTTTGTCTCTACTGTACATGAAGCACCAGGCGGGCAGCGGCGGCGGCGGTGGCGGCGGTGTACTTGACTCCAAAGTAGGCCACGCTGTCACCCACATGCTGTCTGCTGAATAATTATAGCCGGGGACGAGGGCTGACAGTGACATCCACAAATCCTGAGCACAAATTAAAAAAGATGAATGTAAACCAGATCACGCACTCGACTCGACGGGGACACGGAGGAAGAACAGCCTCATCTGCTCAGGCCTGACCATTAATATTTCATGTCCTAAAAAACATTAACCCCTTCCATCACACTCAACTCCGCCCTATTTACTAAGCTACGTTTCAGAGCTTTTAACTGCAGAAAAAAGGTCAAGATTCATCAGTGACTCCTCATTTAAAAGATTAAAATCTCCAGTTTCAGAAAATGTCGTGTTTTTACATGTGGCTAAAATCCACATCAGTATAAATGCAGCTTCCTTTTAAATATTTTATCACCAATTTTTGAACATCATTAACTTCAAGATGCTTCATGTCAGACATGAAACATCCACCACATCACTTCTACAGCTTCTCATCTACATCTGGGTGAAATTTGAGCTTTTTAGGTATAAAATTGTCGGAGTTAGAGAGTTTTTTAGTGTCAGGTGTCAAAATACCAGCAGATGAAATGTTGCCCTTTATGTCTCTGAAGATGAAGGGAAACATTCCGGAATGTCGTCCTTTATGTCTCTGAAGATGACGGGAAACATTCCGGAATGTCGTCCTTCATGCCCCTGAAGATGGAGGGAAACATTCCGGAATGTCGCCCTTTATGTCTCTGAAGATGACGGGAAACATTCCGGAATGTCGTCCTTTATGTCTCTGAAGATAAAAGGAAACATTCCGGAATGTTAAATGAAAAATCATAAAAATTGTCGTTCCCAGTCACGTTTTGTACAGCTACACAAATGTGAATGAGGACGTATGGCAATAAATAGGTCTCACCAATGATCTTAATGGCTACAGCTGCTTCCTGTGAAGGGTAAGGTGATTGGTTACTGTAGGAGTGAGTGACAGGCCTGTTAGCCAATAAACAACCCTCTAGTTGAGCTGTTACACAAGACCAGCGTGCGCTATTGGCCAGTTAAGCAGGAAGCACTTGTTGGCTATCACAAGCTGTCCTGGGATGAAAACTCAATACACATAATGAAATGTGACTGAAATATGACAAATCTAAACTTAATGTTTGGTAAAGGCGTTAGAGTTCATACTTTGATGATGTCAGAGGAATGGTGTCGCCGACGCCCCCGTGAAGCTTAAGAGGTTAAAGGACTATACTCGTGCTTCTGGGATGTTTTAGCATATTTGTATAATTTACGTTTCTTCCAGCTATTTTTAAAAAACGTCTTTGCAGGGTTCCCTTCTCTGAGTGGAGGTTTATTTTTGTGTGACATGCAAAGATTTGCACCATCCAGGATGCTTTTTTAAAAAATCTTTTTTCTTTTTATCACATCAGATTATGAAGTTACCTCAAACACTCGGCCACTTTTTTTAATCATCCAGCGCAAAAAATGTTTGAGATTCCTTCCTTGACGGAGATTTTATGATAAATGTAGAAAGATATCAGATGAAATATCCAAGGAAACTCTTTAATGATGTGAAGCTTTGCTGAAGAGAAGCAGTTTTTTAACGGGCTGAATCAAAGTGGAGTAACATCTATCAGAGCGAGTCAAAGACTATTTTCATGTTCCGTCAGACAAGTTCAAGTTAAGTGTCAAATTTTCACTAATTGCATAGCTTCAATAAAGAAAACACTATTAAACATTTAAAGCTATGCAAGCCCAGCTTGTGTCTCTGATTTCCTTTATTTTTGGGTGAGGGCAAAAGTTGAAGGCGAAATGAAACAATGTTGGGCTTTGAAATCCAAAGACAGTGGAACAGCAGATCGAGTTAAATTTAATCAAAGAATTCAAGGTTTTTATAGATGTTCTTGCTTCTTGATGTTCGAGTTAACATGAGGTTAAGAGGCGGGGTTTTGGCCTCGTCATGCCCTTACATGGGCAAAACACAGTTGCTTAATCGCGCTCTGGTGGAAAAATGAGCTTCTCAAACAAAAACCTTTAGTTTATTTCTGTTTTAAAGCTTCAATCCAATCAACTTTATTTCTATAGCATATTTTATAAACTGAATATTTCCAAAATTCTGCACAAAATAGTGTTTGGAGAATCGATATAATTATACTAACATTGGTATCAGTGTTGATCAATACTTGCATGATGAAATTAATACTTTAATTTTAGTTTCTATTTTAAATGAGTGCTCCTCTCACTCCTCATCTGCACATTACTCGCCCCGCGATGGCAGAGAGGAGCTTTGTTTGAAGTTGTTTTTACACCTGAATACCAAACAGTGCTAGCTGGGATTTTTTCAGGAAACAAATAAGGTTCTGCAGCAACACTAGAAACTTAAAAACACATGTAATAACAGACCAAAAAGAGATCCTTGGGGCTGCAAAGTAAATAGAGGGAGGAGGAGAATCCCCAAACTACAGAGAGCGCTATTGGCCAGTCAAGCAGGGAGCACTTGTTGTCTATCACAAGCTGTCCTGGGATGAAAACTCAAACAGAAAACAATGTGGTCAGTTTTTTCTTGTTACTAGAAGCCTAAGGAAATGAAATATGTCAAGTTTTGTCAGATTGACGTTGAGGAGGAAATGCTCTATGACTGTGAAGCTGCTGTTATTGATGAGAACTGACACGACAGACAGACAAACAACGGACTTTACAGGAGAAATTTCACCACTTGGAATAATTTGATGAAACAACACTTTTGATATATTTGAACTCTGGATTCCTCTGGTGGAAAGGAGAGTGAATATTCAGGGTACGGGCGTCAGGATGTGACGTAATGACCCCAAACAGGTAGGACGTCCACGTTGTTGTGAGTGATTCTTTCACTAATTACATTTTTGTTGGTGAAGAAAACTGTAAAATGAACTTAGTGACTGGAATGTGACGAATCTAAGTTAGGGAAGCCCAAACTCAGGCTTGGGGACCAATCATGAGAAGTTAGTTTCTCATTAGTTATTGGACGTTAAAAACCGCGATATAAGTTTCGTTTTATGATAGTTGACAGCTGCCGTTCGTGAGTAGTTTTTATCGGGGATATAAGAAACTTCGGGAAAGAGCCAAAAGGAGACTTAACCTTCTGAAGAAGAAGAAATAAATATTTTTATTTCTCTTTTTTACTTGGCTCCACCGGAAATTCTCTACTGCGCAGACTCTGGCTGCACAATGGCGGCTAGAGAAACGGGGTTTTTTGGCTTCAAAATCGTAGAACGGTGACAGGAAGAGCCACGCTGTTTATTCTATATACAGTCAATGGTTTACACTCTTTGTTGTGTTGGTTATTCAGAGTACACTTCACAGTAGAAAGTGTCTCGTCTGCGTTGAACTCGGTGAACCATCAGCTGTGAGGGCAGCGGCTCTTTCTGGTTTGGCCCGCGGCTCCGTTACCCAGCGTGACGTCGGCTCGGCCTCAGCAGAGGAACTGACTCAGAGCTCAGCACCAGGAGACGTGTTCATCCACAAACACATGATCCCAACGCTGGTGCCAGTGTGTGTGTGTGTGTGTGTGTGTGTGTGTGTGTGTGTCCAGGGGGTCTTATCAGGTTCAGCAGCTGTTTCCTGCTCAAACACAGTGGGCAGTAACACCAAACCACCACCCGTCCACAGGGCAGATACATCATGTGTGAGAACAAGTGAAGAAGACATCTCACTTCAGATACATGTGTGTGTGTGTTGGAAAATGTGAAGGTTTGCAGCTCCCTGTGTGAGTGTGTGTGTGAGTGCATCAGAGTGTGTGGTGCCTCTAAAATGATGGATTAGTGGTTGAGGTTTGGAGGATTGGTGGAAATGTAGCATGAAAGCTCTGCCCTCGGGCACAGACGCCACCAACAACTGGTCACCAGTGTGTGTTTGAGTGTGTGTGTGTTTCTGTGTGTGTGTGTGTTGGTCACAGGGACATCTGTGCATCCAGATAAAAAGCTACTCGAACATACTAATGACTCTAAAAACATGGCAAACACACACAAAGGCAAACACTTAAAGGGTAAAGCTGCTGTTTTTCTATATGTTTGTTTTTCTGTACATCGCATCAAATCCCATAATCAGACTCAAAACCACGACTATAAAAAGCATTAACCGTTTACATGCCACTTAATTCTAGCCTACATACCATGCTATGTTTCAGAGCTTATAACTGTAGAAAACATAAGGTCAAGATTCATCAGTGACACCTCATTTGAAAGATTAAAATCTCTAATTTTGGAAAATGTTGCGTTTTTTTAATATGTGGCTTAAGTCCATGTCAGGATAAATGCAGCTTCCGTGACATTTGAGCTTTTTAGGTATAAAATTGTCAGAGTTAGAGAGTTTTTAGTGTCAGGTGTCAAAATACCAGCAGATGAAATGTTGCCCTTGATGTCTCTGAAGATGAAGGGAAACATTCCGGAATGTCATCCTTAATGTCTCTGAAGATGAAGGGAAACATTCCGGAATGTCGTCTTTAATGTCTCTGAAGATGAAGGGAAACATTCCGGAATGTCGTCCTTTATGTCTCTGAAGATGAAGGGAAACATTCCGGAATGTCGTCCTTTATGTCTCTGAAGATAAAGGGAAACATTCCGGAATGTCGTCTTTAATGTCTCTGAAGATGAAGGGAAACATTCCGGAATGTCGTCCTATATGTCTCTGAAGATAAAGGGAAACATTCAGGAATGTCGTCCTTTATGTCTCTGAAGATGAAGGGAAACATTCAGGAATGTTTCCTGAAAAATCATGAAATTGTAGTTTCCAGTCACGGTTTGTCCAGCTACACGAATGTGAATGAGGACGTATGGTGATAAACTCTTCTCACCAATGGACTGAATGGCTGCAGCTGCTTCCTGTGAAGGGTAAGGTGATTGGTTACTGTAGTGAGTGAGTGAGTGACAGGCCTGTTAGCCAATAAACGACCCTCTAATAGAGTTTATTACATGGGACCACAAACATGGGAGCACTTGTTGTCCATCACAAGCTGTCCTGGGATGAAAACTCGACAGGAAATGATGGAATCACTTTTGTTTCTCAGACAAAAATCTTTAGTTTATTTCTATTCTAAAGCTTCAATCCAATCAACTTTACCTATATAGCATATTTTATAAACTGAATATTTCCAAATACCAACTTTGGTATCAGTGTTGATCAATACTTGCATGATGAGATCAATACTTTAATTTTAGTTTCTATTTTAAATGAGTGCTCCTCTCACTCCTCATCTGCACATTACTCGCCCCACGATGGCAGAGAGGAGCTTTGTTTGAAGTTGTTTTTACAGCTGGATACCAAACAATGCTAGCTGGGATTTTTTCAGGAAACAAATTAAGGTTCTGCAGCAACACTAGAAACTTAAAAACTCATGTAATAACAGACCAAAAAGAGGTCCTTGGGGCTGCAAAGTAAATAGAGGGAGGAGGAGAATCCCCAAACTACAGAGCAGGGAGCACTTGCTGTCTATCACAAGCTGTCCTGGGATGAAAACTCAAACAGAAAACAATGTGGTCAGTTTTTTCTTGTTACTAGAAGTTGGAGGAAATAAAATATGCCAAGTTTTGTCAGATTGACATTGAGGAGGAAATGCTCTAAGACTGTGAAGCTGCTGTTATTGATGAGAATGGACACGACAGACAGACAAACAACGGACTTTACAGGAGAAATTTCACCACTTGGAATAATTTGATGAAACAACACTTTTGATATGTTTGAACTCTGGATTCCTCTGGTGGAAAGGAGAGTGAATATTCAGGGTACGGGCGTCAGGATGTGACGTAATGACCCCAAACAGGTAGGACGTCCTCGAATGAAGTTTCCTGCAAAATGTAAATTGGTGCAACTGGTCTTAAATTTTGATCAGGTGTGTACGATGTCATGACTCTGCTTCTATAACTGCAGGTTTTTCACTTTCTTTAAAGCGTGAGTAGCATGTGCAGCCCGGATCCTTCAGCCCTTCAGACTCTAATTAGACTCAGTCGGAGCCGTAACTGTGTTTTTCTCCTCGTGCAGCTCATGTCTGATCTCTTCACGGCTGTCCGATCAGGAAAAAAATCACTCTCTGTGCAGTTTTTTTTGTTTTTTTTTCAGTTTAGACAGCCATGAAAAGATCAAGATGTGTTCCAGGGAGAGACCTGTCAGAACGGTCTGCACACATGAAGCGTGCGTGGACTGAAAACTTCCAGAAAAAACACTTCCACCTGATAGAAAAATCAAAAAAACAACAACACAGCCTCTAATTATCTTTCATGTGTTTCTGTGTGTGTGAGGATGAATTGTGACTCATCTTTTCAGAAGTGTGTGTTTGTGTGTGTGACCTTCGTTTAAGCGATCACTGCTGTTGGAGGGCGGTGTGTGTGTGTTTTTGGATGAATCTGTTCTCGTTGATGATGAATTTTCTGTGTGTTTGGTTCAAGTTGCTGTTTACATTTTTATGGATGATCGTCGGAGAGAAGCTGCGTGTTCATCTGTGTATTTATCTTTCCTCTGAAACACCATCAATCTGTTCCTTCTGCTCCTCTGTTTTATTAAATACTCCATGAATAAAAGTAGATTCTGTTTCTACGGCGCCTTCTTAGATTCTTCACATTTCAGTCCCTACGTTTGTTTTACAGTTTTCTTCACCAACAAAACGTAATCAGTGAAATGTGAATCTTGGTCTGTTCTTACATGTTTGTTTAAGTTTGTGAAGTTGCTGTAAAACCTCATTTGCTTCCTGAAAAAGATTCCAGCTAGAATTGTTTGGTATTCAGCTGTAAAAATAACCCCAAACAAAGTTCCTCTCTGCCATCACGGGTCAGGCAGTGCGCAGCTGAGGAGTGAGAGGAGCACTCACATAAACGAGACACCTAAAATCATCAAACAAGTATTAAACAACACTGATACCAATGTTTTTTTTTGATATATTGATATTTCAAATTGATTGCATGCCACCACCAGGGCTCTAGCTGCAAGACAAAAGTGGCCCCATCATATTCTGTTCAGTTTTCATCCCAGGAGAGCTTGTGATAGACAACAAGAGTCCCATGATTCACTGGCCTTAAGTAAAAACTCTGTTAAAGGGTCATTTATTGGTAAAACAGACCTGCTGGAGATGTTTCAATGATTTGATGTGATTTTCTGTCAAGTTTGTAAATTTTACTATCAACTTTACAATCAACTGTGAAAACTTCACTAAACCATGATTTAAAGAAAACCGTGAATCCAATTGAAATCGCTGTATCTGCCAGAAAAATCGCAATTGGATCTTTTTCTAAAATCGTTCAGCCCTAATTCAGACTCCCTTTTTTTAGAAATGTAAAAAGCTCAAATTTCACCCAGATGTAGAGGACAAAATGTAGAAGTGATGTAGTGGATGTTTTATGTCTGGTTATAAAGAATGAAGAGGAAAACAAAGTGTTTCAGCTGCATTTATCCTGATGTGGACTTCAGCCACATATAAAAACATGACATTTTCTGAAACTAGAAACTTTAATCTTTCAAATGCACGAGAAACGGGTTTTTTTGGCTTCAAAAACGTAGAACGGTGACAGGCGGAAGCACGCTGTCCATTCTATATACATTCATTGGTTCTTCCCAGTGATTATTTCCAAGATAAAATGAGTTAAGGCCAGGCCGGCTTCTTAAAACTTAATAAATATAAAAATGAGCCAAAGGAGCCAGTTTTTTGAACGGCTCTTTGAAAGGAACGGCTCACTAAGTTCCGGCTCCTCTCAAAGAGCCATAAATCCCATCTCTAGTAATCGCCGCTGTTTATAGCCTGTTTACCGAGAACAAAGGGGGGCGTAGTCCTTTAACTCCACAGAACTGTTAAAAACCCTTGTTTAGAAATCCATCACTGTCTGAAGCATTTTTGAACAGAAAATGATCAGGAAAAGAACATAACCTGAAATTAAAGAGATACCTCCTCAGACCAGGTTCTTATTATCAGAGGAACTGTGGTCGCTCTGCACAGGGATTAAAAACACATCTCCTTCGCATTTATTATGAACTATCAGAGGCACCAGGTGAAAACAATTCTTTGCAAACAAGAGGGTAGATGCATTTTTATGCCTTACTTTAAGTAGTCGTCATCATCCCCAGCACCTCTCAGAATTCATTTTGCAAATAGTTATTGTCCCCCCCCCACTTTTCAAAACAAACTGACGCCCTTGTGAGGAGTCACTGATGAATGTTGACCTTATGCTTCTACAGTTACAAGCTTTAACCTTCCTCTCGTGTTAGGGTCGCCACTGACCTGTTTTAGTTTTTAAATGCATAAAAGAATCACTTAAAATTTGTTTACTGCATCAAGGCTTCTTGACTTTGTCAGGAACGTTGATTCCAACAAAATTATTTTAAAAAAATAAAAAATCTCAACATTATAAAATGCCCTGATTGAAATTGTGTTGCTTGTAGTGTTAGGGTCTGTTTTGACCCGGTTATAAAAATAAGATTACAAACCAATATTTAGAGCCAAAATAGAAATCATAAGTGCACTGTCAGCCATCACAATGACAGACACCTCCTCTCCCAATCATGTGAGCTTCACTCATTTGTGTTTCCAATGCAAAAAGTTTCTCTGCAAAGACACAAAAAGTGTCACTTTTTGCCACACGATGCATCTAAAAACATGCACGCTCACAAATCAGTATTTTGTTTTATGACCTGTTCTGTGTTTCTACGTGTTTATATTAAAGTTCTATTGCTGGCAAAATATATATTTTTGCATATTTTTTTGAAAAATATATGTATGAGTCAAAACTGACCCTAACACCATAGATGTCACTGTAGTTGCTAATTTTAAAATGAAAAAAATAAATAGAGCAAATTTATTTCAGAGATGTGTTCTATACCCCTCAATAATAGGCAGGTAACACAAAAACCTTTGGTTTATTTATAGGATTCTCTTTAGGTTATTTTTTCTGCTTTTTATTGAAATCAAGAGGTATACTGCTAAACATTGGGCCCTGAGACCAACACCAAAAATATGAAACCCAATATTTTCATGGATAAGGAAGCTTTACAAGGAAACCAAGAGATAACAAAAAAAAACTTGATCATATGTTTTTTTTTTAGTGTATTTTAAAGCTTATTTAAGACTCAGGGGAAGGTAACAGAAAGCGAACACAGGAGGAGGGTTAAAATATAGCGTGATAAATAGGGCAGAATTTTAAGTAATTTTTGCATCTGTATCCAGGATTTCTCTCAAAGTGGTTTTCTCTTTGTTCAGTTGTACAGCAGATGCCTCTCTCATTAGACTTTCTAGGTTGAACTTTTCCCGTAACACCTGCTCAGCGTGGCCCTGATTGTAACCAGGCTTTACTGTCAGAGGCTCTTATGTCTGAGGACAGGACCCGGCTGCACGCTGAGGTCAGAGCTCTAATTGAAAACGCCAAATGCTGATCCTTCAATTACTTTGAACATGGACTCTGTCTGTCTGTCTGCTCGCCCTGCAACCCCCCCCCCACCACCACCACCACCAAAACCCAACCTTAACCCCCACCTCCAGCCTCCATATGTGAGCTCCACACCCTCTCGCTCTCTCTCTCACTGTCCACTCCATTGTTAGCCATGTCTCTCGCCCCCCAGACTCCCCCACTTTTACCCCTCGCCGAGACCTGAGGAGGCTTCCCATGGACGGCGAGGGCACGAGGTCAAGACACGGGTGCACATAAATCTGTGGCCTGAACATCTATCCCCCAGACCCCCCCCCAAGCATCCACTCACCCCCGTCCTATCTGCAACACACACACACACACACACACACATACACACACACAGGCTAACAATAGGCGCTCTCCATCTGGGTGTAAATAATGATGATATTGTGGTGGTGAATGGCGCCCTGTGTCCAGGCGATAAGCCCAATATAGTTATACCAACGTGGTGGGGGGGTGGTGGGGGGGTGAGGGAAAAGGGGGAGTATTGTTCTTTATCTGTGTCATGGCCTACCCATCCTCTGTGTGTGTGTGTGTTTGTGTGTGAGTGTACGTGTCACACTCTTAATTATTAATGCCTAAGCCCTCGCCATTTTTCCTCATTCATCTCTTCTTCGCTGGTTTCCCCCGCTGCCTCCCAAACTCTCACCCCTGCAGCCCCCCCCCCCCCCCCCCCCCCCCCCCCCCCCCCCCCCCCCCCCCCCCCCCCCCCCCCCCCCCCCCCCCCCCCCCCCCCCCCCCCCCCCCCATTCAGCCTCACCTCGTTCCTCCTGCTTTTGTTCTCCTCCCTGGTGTTGTGTATGTTTGGGGATTTCTATTGTTCTCTAATATCCTCTCTTCTTCCTCGTCATTAATTATCCCCGCGTCCCCCACAATGAGCTTTGGCTTCATTTGCATGTGGCTTTTATTTTTTTTTTATGCTGTTGACGATCAATTAGCCTCCGATGATCATATCAGAGACGGTGGAGAGAGGAAATGATACGACTGGATAAAGTGTAGGGATGGGTATTGATAAGATTTTATCAATATTGATTCTCTTATCGATCCCTAAAGTTGGCTTTTACAGGTTTTCTTTGTCAGCAACATTTTATAATAAAACCTGTAAAAGCTACTTTAGGAATCAAGAGGAGAATCAGATTAATAATCAGATTCGCTAAGGGTATCATTATCAATGAAATCTTATCAATACCAATCCCTAAATCAGTTGTTTCACCATTTTTGCTTCTTTATGATGTTTCTAAAGTTTTTCCCCAACAATTTCTTGATATTTTTGTTGCTTTTTTCCCACATTTGCCACCTTTGGTCCACTTTTTGAGTATTTCCAGGTTTTTTCCCAATTTAAAAACCAATTTAAGACTTATCAACTTATGTTGACTTTGGCCATTTTTACCACTTTTCATTTTTTTCTGTGACTTTTTCACCATTTTTGCTTCTTTTTGATGTTTCTAAAGTTTTCTCCCAACAATTTCTTGATATTTTTTGTTGCTTTTTTCCATTTTTGCCTCTTTTTGTCCACTTTTTGAGTATTTCCAGGATTTATCCCAATTTAAAAACCAATTTAAGAGTTATCTACTTATGTTGACTTTGGCCATTTTCACCACTTTTCATTTTTCTCTGTGACTTTTTCACCAATTTTGCTTCTTTCTGATGTTTCTAAAGTTTTCCCCCAACAATTTCTTGATATTTTTTGTTACTTTTTGTTCCATTTTTGTCCGCTTTTTGAGTATTTCCAGGTTTTATCCCAATTTAAAAACCATTTTAAGACTTAGACTTATGCTGACTATGGCCATTTTTACCACTTTTCATTTTTTTTCTGTGACTTTTTGCACCATTTTTCCTTCTTTATGATGTTTCTAAAGTTTTCTCCCAACAATTTCTTGATATTTTTTGTTGCTTTTTTCCATTTTTGCCTCTTTTTGTCCACTTTTTGAGTATTTCTAGGTTTTATCCCAATTTGAAAGCCAAATTTTGGTCCTTAAATGGCAATTTTCACCACTTCAAACTAAGTGTTATTGCTACTATTTGCTGTTTTTGCCTCTTTTTCCCACTTGTATAGTTTCTTTTGTGAAGTTTTTAACAGTTTCTCTCTTTGGTTAAGTAACTCTGGTGAAGAACAGAAAACATCTGATATTTTGACACATTTCTTGCTTACCTTTGTTGCTTATTTCAATATTTTGCCACTTCTGGACCATTTTTTGATACCTTATCACTATTTTTCAGGTTCAATTTTTGCTGTTTTTTTGCCCATTTTTGACCTTTTCCATTGCTTTTTACCTCTTTTGGACCTTTTTTATTGCCACAGACAGACAATATGCTAAATTTAATCCCAACTTTCTTTCTATTTGGTTGACTTTGGCCATTTTTACCACTTTTCACTGTTTTTTTTAATCACTTTTTTTTCAACATTTTTGCTACTATCTTGATTTTTTAAAGCTCCCTCCAAGAATTTCTTGCTATTTTTTGTTGCTTATTTCCATTTTTTGCCACCTAATGAGTATTTCCAGGTTTTATCCCAATTTCAAAGCCAAATTTTGGTTCCTTTTTGTCAATTTTTACCACTTCAAACTAACTTTTATTGCTCCTCTTTGCTGTTTTTTTGCCTCTTTTCTCCACTTGTATAGTTTCTTTTGTAAAGGTAGTTTTAACAGTTTCTCTCTTCGGTTGAGAAACTCTGGTGGAGTAACAGGACATATTTAATTTGTGATTAATTGTCCAGCCCTAGAATTCAGAACCTAGATGTTGATGATCAGTAACAGAGGTGAAAACATCTTAAAGTTTCCAGGCGCCTTTGAATTTAAAGAAGAGCTCTAAAAACATGACATAAAGTTAGAATAATTCAAACTACAGCAAAAGCAGCTGAGGACAATTAAAGTAAAACTTTTCTATTATAACTTTGTGAAGAGTAACTTCTCCATTTCATGAGGCAAACAGTCATTAGGATAAGTTTGGATAAAGAGTTTGTGGGTGCAGAGAGAAATGTCTGTGACTGTGTTTGTTTAGCGAACACTGAGCTCTGAGGAGAATCTTATTAGAGTAATAAATTCAGGCAGCGGCACAAACTTCCTCCTTCATGTGTCACATTGGTTTGAAGGGAGCCGGAGCAGATGTCGCTCCCTTTTTTCTTTTCACTCCCCCCTTTTTTTTTCTCCTCCCTTTTCAATAGCCTCCCCCTCCTCTCAGTATCTCCTCTTTCCTTTTCTGTCCATCCGTCTTTCTGATGACTCTGCTTTCCTCTCTGTCATCCTTCTTTCAGGCACAGTAGGAGACCTCAAAAACACACACACACACACATGGCTGTCACTCACTGATGGTGCAGGCGTCGCTGCATCTGGACAGTGTCAGAGTGAGAAATGTCAGCGGTGCATCGTTGTCGTTAATGTCGAGCTGATGTTCCCGCGGTGACGCCGGTGACAGGACGACGGACTAACAGAGACGACGTTTTCGGACGCAAACAAACAGAAAAGGTTCAAACAAACTCTGGAGGTTTTCACACTGACAACAAAGCAAACTCTTAAAAAAACTGTTCACACCTTAAACTTATTCTGGCTTCAGCTGATTTTTGATAGAGGAAAAGTTTCTTTCTTGACAACCTAGACTCAGATGTTAAGTTTTACCTCGCTGACAGTTTCAGCTGTAACTTCAGACGAAAACTCCGGCTAACCGCTAAAATACACAAACTAAAGGTTAAAATATGACGGTAAAGGCTGAAGCATGATAATAAAACTAAAACAGGCTAAAGGCTAAAACGCAGAATGTAAGGCGAAAAACAATCTAGAGCAGTGATTCCCAACCTGTGGTCCGCGGCCCCCTGGTGGGTCTTGAAAGTATTGCAAGTGGGCCTCCAAATCATTTCTAAAATAGTCTGATTTTAGTGGAGTGTAATTATATAAAGATACAAGATACAAATAAATAAATAAAGATACAAATAAACAGAATATTTTAAATGTTAAAACTCAGTTACAAACTCAGTCAGGATATTAAAAATGCTCAACTATTAATGTATACAAAGGCGAGAAGGTATTTCAGTGGCCAGTAGGTAACATGACCCAAAACATAACCATGACACAATATGTAATAAAACTTGAAATGTAATAACGTGTTCAAAATGTTACCATAGTGCAGAGCCCAAAACTTAAAAAATGACTCAAACTGTGACAAATTGTTGCTTATTTGGCATAAAGTTATTTTGTTTTGGGCTCAGAATCTGTTACATTGTGGGTCATTGGGGCATTTTATATCCTCTGTATTTATCGGGTTGGAGGTGGGCCACAAACATTTCTGAAACATAGAAGTGGGCCCTGAGTTGAAAAAGGTTGGGAACCACTTATCTAGAGACTAAAAGACAAAACTAAAGGCTAAAACATAAGCTAGATGCAAGAACACAGATCTGTAGGCTAAAACACGGGTAAAAGGCTAAAAAACAGGCCAAATGCTAAATCACAGAACGGGAGACTAAACCACAAAACTAAAGGCTAAAACATGAAAGTATGGCCAAAACACAGGCTAGAAGCTTAACGCATCCTAAAGGCTAAAAACGAAAGAAAAGATTAAAACACAAATGTAAAGCTTAAACACAGACGACGGGCTAACAGCTAACTAAAGGTGAAAACAAGCAACAGGCTCAAAACAGGAAACTTAGGGCTAAAACACAGGTCTAAAGTCTTAAACCCAAAGCTTAAGACTAAATCACAAAACTTTAGACTTAAACACCATTAACTTTAGGCTAAAACACAAAAGGCTGAACAAAACTAAAGACTAAAACACAATCTAGAGACTTTGGCCCAATTCCAATTCCTTTCTTAACCCTCAATCTTAGTAGCCCTCAAAACCAAGTGTTAAGGTTTATCTTGTGACTTAGAAATGGGACACCCCTTAAATGCAAATGAAATTGTTGTGGACTGTCTGTCAGTTATTCCTTCGGTTAACGTTATCAAAAAAATATCTGTATAAATAACACAACCACGGACATATTCAGCTGTCACAGCAAACCATAGTTTATTGAAAGGTAAACACCAGCTATAACTATCGTTACATAACTCTGCGGCTACAGGAGATGACATTAGCCCGGTCATCTTATACCATTATCAGCACAAGCATGTTATATAGGCTGTTATCTTGATAAAACAATTACATTACCACGGAGAAAAAAGACCATTTTGTAACGTTAACTAACTTAAACGATAGGAACATGGCTTGTCCGCACCGGACGCTATTGACAAAAGATTGTAAAATAAAATAAATGTTATGCAACAACGAGGTAAATAATCCATAAAATGGGTCTAAACTAAGATAATACAACGGTTTTTGTAATATTTATATCTCCATTAACAAAGAAAATACTATATTTGTAGCTCGCCTTCTCTGCCGCTTTGGACGCCATGTTTATTTACTGAAAATACGCAATGCATTCTGGATGTCCCTTAGTCCCAAGGGTGGTGTCAGAAAATCTGAGTATTGAGGGAGATACAGCCTCAACCTTAACTTTCTGAGAATCGGGACAGCACTTACACTTCGCGGGAGTGCGCATTTTGAGATTGAGGGTTAAGACAGGAATTGGAATTCACCCTAAAACAAAAAAACAGACCAAATGCTAAAACATCAAACTTTAAGCTCAATCACAAAACTAAGGCTGGATCATGAAACTTAACGGTTAAACATGAAAATGACACTAAAACCATTTTGAGGCTAAAACACAAGCTAAAGACAGTCAGACAACAAATAACCTCCTAACAGTGATGTCACCAAGACCAGTGTGTCCTATGAACCAATCAAACAGGGAGCCCTTTTTGTCTTTCACAAGCTGTCCTGGGATGAAAACAGAAAATGATGCGTCCAACCTCCACAGTGATGGAGAGGATTTACTTATGCAGCTCAACTACCCAACAATTTTTAAAGAGAGAAAGATTTTTAGTGTGAATACCTGAGAGAAAATCACCTTGAATTAACATTTTTGTGCAGATTTTGTCTCTTTTCACGGCTTCGCTCTTAAATTTTTGATCAGTTGATGAACAGATTATTTACCTTTTATTGTTTTCAATAATTCTTCTCAGAGATTCATCACGTCTCCCATGAGTCCGTGTGTCTGAAATGTCACCGCGTCTCTCTTTAGTGAATTTTACCGAATGAGAACAAATTTGCACAAGCGGTTTCTGAGAGGAGGCGCGGGGCCGGGGAAGGTTGTAAAGATTTCCAGGGCTGCAGGCGGTCTGCGGGGAGACGCTGCAGGAGTGGAGTGGAATATTCATCAGCCGCACACATCTGTCGAGCAAAATAACTTAAAGGGAATTTTTAACCTCTCCATCAAGATGACTTTTTTATGAGCCTTTTGTCTCCACTTCAACACCAACATGCATTATTATTATTTTTCCCCCCTTTTCACTGGGAAACTGTCCGATACATGTGAGCTCTAAAGTGACAGTCACTGATGAAATGAAATAAGAAAATCTACAGAGACGCTGCATCAAAATCTCAGCCTACAGCTATGTTCTTATGGTCCAGTACTTTGGGAGGGTGATTTATGTGTAAGAAGACCCCTGGAGGGCCCTGCCAATCAAATGTAGGAGCCCTTTATCAGCCTGAGCACAAATAAAGTCCACGTGTTGGATAGAGAGTGAAGGGTTATCGGGCAGATCTGAAACGAGCGCAGGAAAATCCCACGACTGTCTCTGCTGATGGCAGCTTCATGCATTCATACATGCAAACACACACACACACACACACACTATCGCACGCCAAAACACTCCGTGTCCTACTTCTCTCTGCCTGCAGGATTTCGACTTCAGAGATTTCTCAGCCCCGTGGCGTCACTTCTTCTCAGAGTCTCTGCCAAAGCAGCTAATTCTGTCCACGGTGGAACGCGCAGCGTGTGGATGGCGTGGGTTAACGAAGCGCCCTTTTCCACTGACTTGTCTCAGCCCAACTTCTCCTCTACTTGGTTTGTGTTGCGTTTCCATTAGCGCGGTACTACGCGTCAGACGCCAGTTTTTATTACCTACTCTACCCTGGTAACAAAAATGTGCAAACAAAACCAGCTTTATCAGCGCTCAGTGTCCTCTTTTTAGTCAACTTTGCTCTCTTTGTGAAAATGTTCGCCAAAGAGCATGAAACTGTAGTTCCCAGTCACAGATTTTCCCTCTCCTATTGCACCCGTGAATATAACTGAGGACACTCGCCAATGATCTAAATGGCTACAGCTGGATTCCTGAGAACGGTAAATGGATTGCTTTAACCAACAAGCAACCCTCTATTGAGTCATTACTCAAGACCACCATGCGCTATTTGCCAGTCAATCAGGACACTCTTGTTGGCTATCACAAGCTCTCCTGGGATGACTACTCAACAGAAAACAATGGAGCCACTTTTGTCTTGCGGCTAGAACCCTAGTGGTGGTAA
Source organism: Thalassoma bifasciatum (assembly GCA_008086565.1). Classification (NCBI taxonomy): domain Eukaryota; kingdom Metazoa; phylum Chordata; class Actinopteri; order Labriformes; family Labridae; genus Thalassoma; species Thalassoma bifasciatum. Next base: position 19,664 of record RPOG01002074.1, on the reverse strand, counting down.
GCCACTGATCTAAAATATCGATACATCGATACAAACGTTGGTATCAGTGTTGATTAATACTTGTGTGATGATTTTCGGTGTCTCGTTTATGTGAGTGCTCCTCTCACTCCTCGCCTGTGCACTGCCTGATCCGTGATGGTAGAGAGGAGCTTCGTTTGGGGTTATTTTTACAGCTGAATACCAAACAATTCTAGCTGGAATCTTTTTCAGGAAACAAATGAGGTTTTACAGCAACTTAACAAACTTAAACAAACATGTAAGAACAGAACAAAAAGAGAACTCTGAGCTACAAAGTAATCAGGAGCACTTGTTGTCTATCACAAGCTGTCCTGGGATGACAACTCAACAGAAAATGATGGAGTCACTTTTTACTTGCAACTAGAAGTCTTAGGAAATAAAATAAGCCAAGTTTTGTCAGATTGCCATTGAGGAGGAAATGCTCTAAGACTGTGAAGCTGCTGTTATTGATGAGAACCCGCGATGGCAGAGAGGAGCTTTGTTTGAAGTTGTTTTTAAAGCTGGATACCAAACAATGCTAGCTGGGATTTTTTCAGGAAACAAATAAGGTTCTGCAGCAACACTAAAAACTTAAAAACACATGTAATAACAGACCAAAAAAAGGTCCTTGAGGCTGCAAAGTAAATAGAGGGAGGAGGAGAATCCCCAAACTACAGAGAGCGCTGTTGACCAGTCAAGCAGGGAGCACTTGTTGTCCATCACAAGCTGTCCTGGGATGAAAACTCAAACAGAAAACAATGTGGTCAGTTTTTTCTTGTTACTAGAAGTCTAAGGAAATAAAATACGTCAAGTTTTGTCAGATTGACATTGAGGAGGAAATGCTCTAAGACTGTGAAGCTGCTGTTATTGATGAGAACGGACACGACAGACAGACAAACAACGGACTTTACAGGAGAAATTTCACCACTTGGAATAATTTGATGAAACAACACTTTTGATATGTTTGAACTCTGGATTCCTCTGGTGGAAAGGAGAGTGAATATTCAGGGTACGGGCGTCAGGATGTGACATATGTGGGTGGATGTTAAGGGGTTAAATTAAACCAGTTGCTGTGTACTGACCTGCAAACTTCACAACAACACACAACTGAATGAATTTATCTTCCAAATTAGAGAAACTTTATCTGTAAGAATTATTTTTCTCTCTATTTTCCTTCTGTCTTTCCCCGGCTCTGCTTTGGTTTTCTTCTTTTATCCCATAATCACCTCATTCAGAGATAAATATTAATAGATTTCTGCGTTCCTACAGTCGCCCTCCCCTCCCCTCCCTCCACTCTGCACAGACTATTTTCTTCCACATTCCTCTTTTTCTTTCCATTTCCCCTCCGCGCTTAGAAATCAAAATTGCTTTTGTTATTGAGGGCAGGATTGTGTAACTCTAATCTGTGTAATCGAATTGCGACTCCGGGCGCAGGCATCTGCAGCCCCGCAGAGCTTTTTGGAGCGTGTTTGCTCGCGTGCGGAGTCAAGTTTTCCAGATTTACATTATTGACCCTCAGAGCGGAGGCAGAGAAAGAAAGAAAGAAAGAAAGAGAGAGAGAGAGAGAGGGGGAGATGGACAGGAGGGAAATTACAGAGGCTGTTACAGTCAGAATGGGGCTGTCCATCACGGCGGCGAGCTGAGCGTGTCACAGGTGGAGAGACGGACACGGGAACACAATCAAAGAAAGGCTGAACCAGAACGACGGAGAACATGAACTCAGGGTTTTTTAGTTTCCTCGTCTTGGTGCAGAGGCCAGAGATACTGTGGCACTTTGTGAGGATGAGGCAAGAGATACTGTGGCACAAATGTGTATGAGGCCAGAGAAACTGATGCACAAAACAAGGATGAGGCCAGAGACATTGTGGTACTTTATGACGATGAGGCCAGAGATACTGTGGCACTTTATGAGGATGAGGCCAGAGAAACTGTGGCACAAATGTGTATGAGGCCAGAGAAACTGACACACAAAACAAGGATGAGGCCAGAGACATTGTGGTATTTTATGAGGATGAGGCCATAGATATTGTGGCACTTTATGAGGATGAGGCCAGAAAAAATGATGCACAAAATAAGGATGAGGCCAGAGACATTGTGGCACTTTATGAGGATGAGGCCAGAGATTCTGCGGCACTTTATGAGGATGAGGCCAGAGAAATTGTGGCACAAATGTGTATGAGGCCAGAGAAACTGACGCACAAAACGAGGATGAGGCCAGAGACATTGTGGCACTTTATGAGGATGCAGATTTGGATCTAAAAACAAGCTCACGGCAAAACTCAAGAGTGATTTTGGAAACAATGCACCAGAACTTAAAATGGGCAATTAACCTCCAATTAGATTACATCACAATCTGTCCTGCTGCAGTGAAGTGTTTCTATAACCTGAAATGTGTCAAAATATCAGATGTTTTCTGTTCTTTATCAGAGTTACTCAACCAAAGAGACAAACTGTTTAAAAACTATCTTTATAAAAGAAACTATACAAGTGGCAGAAAGAGGCAAAAACAGCAAAGTGGAGCAATGACACTTAGTTTGAGGTGGTNTGTGGCACAAATGTGTATGAGGCCAGAGAAACTGACGCACAAAACGAGGATGAGGCCAGAGACATTGTGGCACTTTATGAGGATGAGGCCAGAGACATTGTGGTATTTTATGAGGATGAGGCCAGAGATACTGTGGCACTTTATGAGGATGAGGCCAGAGACATTGTGGTATTTTATGAGGATGAGGCCAGAGACATTGTGGTATTTTATGAGGATGAGGCCAGAGAAACTGTGGCACAAATGTGTATGAGGCCAGAGAAACTGACGCACAAAACGAGGATGAGGCCAGAGACATTGTGGCACTTTATGAGGATGAGGCCAGAGACATTGTGGTATTTTATGAGGATGAGGCCAGAGACATTGTGGTATTTTATGAGGATGAGGCCAGAGAAACACACCGTGTTTACACATACTCCGGTCTCTTTGACTGCGTGTTTTGCTCCTACTCCGGTCTCTGTAACACCGTGAAATACTCCTACGTCTAAACCTAGATTTTTGTTCGAGTGCCGTTTTGAGTTCTCACTAAAACCTTTGTTACGTGGTCTTGAATTTTACCCGTTAATTGGAGGTTAATCTAATGTAGTGTTAGACAGCTGCTGCAGTGAAGTGTTTCTATAACCTGAAATGTGTCAAAATATCAGATGTTTTCTGTTCTTTATCAGAGTTACTCAACCAAAGAGACAAACTGTTTAAAAACTATCTTTATAAAAGAAACTATACAAGTGGCAGAAAGAGGCAAAAACAGCAAAGTGGAGCAATGACACTTAGTTTGAGGTGGTAAAAACCTCAAGGAGTGAACCTTGAAAATAGTGAGAAGGGATCAAAAAATGGTCTCAAAGTGGCAGAAAAGAGTAAGAAGTGACTAAAATGGCCCAACAAAATCCTGAACAAAAATTTAGCAGGAAAATTTGGAAGAAACTTAAGTAGCAGAAATAGTGGAAAAAGTAACAAAAACAGGTTTTAAAAAATGGCCAAAGTTTGGAATAACCTTGGGGAATAATCAGTTTGTTGCAAAAAAAAAAAAGGTCCAAAAGTGCACAAAAAGAGAGAGAAAAGTGTCAAAAATGGGTGTGAACAACAAAAAACCAGCATGTGCTGCAACATGTGCAAAAGTGTTGTATTTTGGGCCAAACAATGTGCAAAAGTGCCATATATGTGGCCATAACATAAAATAGTGTCAAATTTGGAGCCAAAACATGTGCAAAACGTCACAGTTAAAGCCAAAACGTGCAAAAAAGCCACATTCGGAGCCAAACCATTTGCGAAAGTGCCATATTTAGAGCCAGTTTGTGTGGAATAGTGCTATATTTGTAGCAAAAACAAAAAAATAGTAAGGAGGTATCAAAAAAATGGTCCAGAAGTGGTAGAAAATAAGAGAAAAGTGACTAAAATGGACAAAAAAGGAGTGAGAAAAATGTTGGAGGAAAGCTGAAAAAAACAGGAATTGCAAAAAGAGTGAAAAAGAGATGGAAACAGTGAAAAGCAGTAAAAATGACAAAAGCCAACAAAAATGACAAGAAAGTTGGGATTAGACTTGGAAAATAGCCAGTTTATTGCAAATACAGAGGGGGAAAGTGGCAAAAGTTGTCAAGAAAATTGGGAGTTAACCTAGAAAATAGTGAGAAGTTTTCAAAAAACGGTCAAAAAGTGATAAAAAAGAAGGTCAAAGTGTTTTAATGTGTAAAAATCAGTCCCAGTTGTAGTGGTAGTGGGTTGTTGTTGTTGTGCTATAATTGATGTAACTGTTCATGTTTAACAAAGATGGGAACCTGGAAATAATCACACAAAAAAATCACAATTGCAATATAAGAAATAATAATCACAGTTAGATTATTTTTGTAAATGTAGAAACTGCTACACCTCTGTTTCAGTCGACTGTGAGTTTGTTTATGTCACTTAATTATTGAAATAATCCAACAGGAGTGTGACTTCATCCATCCTCTCTATAATAAAACGCGCAAAAACTCTGGATTTACCACCAACGACCATCGTATAACATCGTCCCACCGACCTCCACGAAGGTACGGTGGTTATTCATGGCTCTGTGTGTGTGTGTGTGTGTGTGTGTGTGTGTGTGTTTCTCTACTGGAGCAGAGATGTAAATAGATAGAAAGTGAGGAAGAGCTGCAGACAGGAAAATTAATGACACCTGAGGTCGTTTTTTTTTTTTTTAACACTGGAAAGAAAAGCAGCCGAGTCAGCACGTTCACAAATNTTTTTCTTGTTACTAGAAGTCTAAGGAAATAAAATACGTCAAGTTTTGTCAGATTGACATTGAGGAGGAAATGCTCTAAGACTGTGAAGCTGCTGTTATTGATGAGAACGGACACGACAGACAGACAAACAACGGACTTTACAGGAGAAATTTCACCACTTGGAATAATTTGATGAAACAACACTTTTGATATGTTTGAACTCTGGATTCCTCTGGTGGAAAGGAGAGTGAATATTCAGGGTACGGGCGTCAGGATGTGACATATGTGGGTGGATGTTAAGGGGTTAAATTAAACCAGTTGCTGTGTACTGGCCTGCAAACTTCACAACAACACACAACTGAATGAATTTATCTTCCAAATTAGAGAAACTTTATCTGTAAGAATTATTTTTCTCTCTATTTTCCTTCTGTCTTTCCCCGGCTCTGCTTTGGTTTTCGTCTTTTATCCCATAATCACCTCATTCAGAGATAAATATTAATAGATTTCTGCGTTCCTACAGTCGCCCTCCCCTCCCCTCCCTCCACTCTGCACAGACTATTTTCTTCCACATTCCTCTTTTTCTTTCCATTTCCCCTCCGCGCTTAGAAATCAAAATTGCTTTTGTTATTGAGGGCAGGATTGTGTAACTCTAATCTGTGTAATCGAATTGCGACTCCGGGCGCAGGCATCTGCAGCCCCGCAGAGCTTTTTGGAGCGTGTTTGCTCGCGTGCGGAGTCAAGTTTTCCAGATTTACATTATTGACCCTCAGAGCGGAGGCAGAGAAAGAAAGAAAGAAAAAGAGAGAGAGAGGGGGAGATGGACAGGAGGGAAATTACAGAGGCTGTTACAGTCAGAATGGGGCTGTCCATCACGGCGGCGAGCTGAGCGTGTCACAGGTGGAGAGACGGACACGGGAACACAATCAAAGAAAGGCTGAACCAGAGCGACGGAGAACATGAACTCAGGGGTTTTTAGTTTCCTCGTGTTGGTGCAGAGGCCAGAGATACTGTGGCACTTAATGAGGATGAGGCCAGAGAAACTGTGGCACAAATGTGTATGAGGCCAGCGAAACTGATGCACAAAACAAGGATGAGGCCAGAGACATTGTGGCACTTTATGACGATGAGGCCAGAGAAACTGTGGCACTTTATAAGGATGAAGCCAGAGAAACTGTGGCACAAATGTGTATGAGGCCAGAGAAACTGACACACAAAACAAGGATGAGGCCAGAGACATTGTGGTATTTTATGAGGATGAGGCCAGAGATACTGTGGCACTTTATGAGGATGAGACCAGAGAAACTGTGGCACAAATGTGTATGAGGCCAGAGAAACTGATGCACAAAACAAGGATGAGGCCAGAGAAACTGTGGCACAAAACGAGGATGAGGCCAGAGAAACTGTGGCACAAATGTGTATGAGGCCAGAGAAACTGACGCACAAAACAAGGATGAGGCCAGAGACATTGTGGCACTTTATGAGGATGAGGCCAGAGATACTCCAGCACTTTATTAGGGTGAGGCCAGAGAAACTGTGGCACAAATGTGTATGAGGCCAAAGAAACTGACGCTCAAATTGAGGATGAGGCCAGAGACATTGTGGCACTTTATGAGGATGCAGATTTGGATCTAAAAACAAGCTCACGGCAAAACTTAAGAGTGATTTTTGAAACAATGCACCAGCACTAAACATGGCGCACGCTCCAGGCAATTAACCTCCAATTAGATTAGACATCGCAATCTGTCCTGCTGCAGTGAAGTGTTTCTATAACCTGAAATGTGTCAGAATATCAGATGTTTTCTGTTCTTCACCAGAGTTACTCAACTAAAGAGACAAACTGTTAAAAACTACCTTTATAAAAGAAACTATACAAGTGGCAGAAAGAGGCAAAAACAGGTAAGAGGAGAAATAACACTTAGTTTGAGGTGGTAAAAATTGACAAAAAGGAACCAAAATTTGGCTTTGAAATTGGGATAAAACCTGGAAATACTCATTAGGTGGCAAAAAATGGAAATATGCAACAAAAAATAGCAAGAAATTCTTGGAGGGAGCTTTAAAAAATCAAGATAGTAGCAAAAATGTTGAAAAAAAGTGACAAAAAAACAGTGAAAAGTGGTAAAATGGCCAAAGTCAACAAAATGGCAAGAAAACTGGCCTCATCCTCATCTTTTGCCACAGTATCTCTGGCCTCATCCTTGTTTTGTGTCAGATTCTCGGGCCTCATCTTCATCTTTAACCACTTACTCAAGCCTCATCCTAATTTTGGGGAACAGTTTCTCTGGCCTCATCCTCATTTTGTGCGTCAGTTTCTTTGGTCTCATCCTTTGCAAGCAAACATGGCAAAAAGTTGGGATTATATTTGGAAAAAAGTCAGTTTGGTGCAAAAAATGGTCAAAAGTGTCACAACTGAGAAAAAAATGCAAGGAAATTGAAAGTGAGCCTGGAAAATAGTGAGAAGGGATCAAAAAATGGTCTCAAAGTGGCAGAAAAGAGTAAGAAGTGACTAAAATGGCCAACAAAATCCTGAACAAAAATTGAGCAGGAAAATTTGGAAGAAACTTAAGTAGCAGAAATAGTGGAAAAAGTGGCAAAAACAGTGAAAAAAGGTTTAAAAAATGGCCAAAGTCAACAAAATGGCAAAAAGTTTTGAATAGCCTTGGAGAATATTCAGTTTGTTGCGAAAAAAAAGGTCCAAAAGTGCACGAAAAGAGAGAGAAAAGTGTCAAAAATGGGTGTAAACAACAAAAAACCAGCATGAAAATTGGGAGGTCATCTGGAAAATAGTGAGAAGTTTTCAAGTGATAAAAAAAGAAGGTAAAAGTGGTTAAAATGTGTAAAAATCAGTCCCAGTTGTAGTGGTAGTGGGTTGTTGTTGTTGTGCTGTAATTAATGAAACTGTTCATGTTCAACAATGAGTTTGTTTAAAAACAGAGAAGATGGAAACCTGGAAATAATCACACTAAAAAAATCACAATTGCAATATAAGAAATAATAATCACAGTTAGATTATTTTTGTAAATGTAGAAACTGCTACACCTCTGTTTCAGTCGACTGTGAGTTTGTTTATGTCACTTTATTATTGAAATAATCCAACAGGAGTGTGACTTCATCCATCGTCTCTATAATAAAACGCGCAAAAACTCTGGATTTACCACCAACGACCATCGTATAACATCGTCCCACCGACCTCCACGAAGGTACGGTGGTTATTCATGGCTCTGTGTGTGTGTGTGTGTGTGTGTGTGTGTGTGTGTTTCTCTACTGGAGCAGAGATGTAAATAGATAGAAAGTGAGGAAGAGCTGCAGACAGGAAAATTAATGACACCTGAGGTCGTTTTTTTTTTTTTTAACACTGGAAAGAAAAGCAGCCGAGTCAGCACGTTCACAAATACACACACGATGCACATCCATAGGGGAAGGGATTCTTAATTTGCCTTTATGCAAAGTGTGTGTGTGTGTGTGTGTGTGAGTGTGTGTGTGTAGAGAGAGATACATATTCTCTTTATGTGCCTGTCAGCATGTGTGTGTGTGTGTGTGTGTGTGTGTGTGTGTGTGTGTGTGTGTCCAGATGGGATGAGTCAGAGCGACAGAGCAGGAGGTGGAGCTCTCTATTGGTGGAGACGCCAGCGTGACCGCACTATTGTCTGAGAGGTCAAAGGTCACATGAGTGCTGAGGTGTGTGTGTGTGTGTGTGTGTGTGTGTGAACAGCTGATGGTGTGTGTTTGTTGGGGAGAAAAGACTCTGCTTCTCTTTGAAATAATCCTGATGATGTAATCTGAGTCACACTTTTCTTTTTGAGCAAAAATCCTTTCCTCTAAGAAACATTAGTTCATAGTTTCTCTGGCCTCCTTGATACACTTTCTCTTTCTTCTGCCACAGTTTCTCTGGCCTCCTTCTCTACTGCTTTCATATCTTCATCTTCTGTAACAGTTTCTTTAGCCTTCTACTCTTCTACTAGTTTCTCTGGCCTCATCTTCCTCTCTCCCTCTGCCACAGATTCTCTGTCGTTGTCCTCCTCTTCTACCAGTTTGTTTTTAATGGCCTCCTCCTGCTCTTGCTTCTCTTCTCTTCTTGCATAGTTTCTCTGGCCTCCTTCTCATTTTCCCGTACAGTTTGTCTAAACTTCTTATCTTCATCTTCTTCAGCAGTTTCCTTAAAGTACTCCTTTTCTTCAACAGTTTCTCTGGCCTCCTCCTTCACCTTTACACTCGTTCATGATCTCTCTCTGATATAGTTTCTCTGGTCTCTTTGGCATCTGTTTTTGACACCTCCTGCTCTCTTTCCACGGTTTCCCTGGCCTCTTTCTCATCTTTTGCCAAAGTTTCTTATACACATCTTCTCCATCAGTTTCAAAGAAAACTCTTCTTCTGCAAAAGTTTCTCTGGCCTCTACTTCTTCACTTCTTGTGGCACAGTTTCTCTGGTCTCATCTCCATTTTGTGCAACAGTTTCTCTTACTTCATCTTCCATTAGTTTCTCTGGCCTCACCCTCATCTTTTGCCACAGTTTCTCTGGCCTCATCCTTGTTTTGTGCGTCAGTTTCTCTGGCCTCATCCTCATCTTATGCCACAATGTCTCTGACCTCATCTTCATTTTGTGCCACAGCTTCTCTGGCCTCATCCTCACTTTGTGCCACAGTATCTCGGCCTCACCCTTGTTTTGTGTCAAAGTGTCTCTGGCCTCATCGTCATAAAGTGCCACAATGTCTCTGGCCTCATCCTTGTTTTGTGAGTCAGTTTCTCTGGCCTCATACTCATTTTGTGCCACACTTTCTCTGGCCTCATCCTCATAAAGTGCCACAGTATCTCTGGCCTCATCGTCATAAAGTGTCACAATGTCTCTGGCCTCATCCTTGTTTTGTGAGTCAGTTTCTCTGGCCTCATACTAGTTTTGTGCCACAGTTGCTCTGGCCTCATTGTCGTTTCGTGTCCGTTTCTCTGGCCTAATACTCATTTCTTTGCCACAGCTTCTCTAGCCTCATCCTCGTTTTATGCGTCAGTTTCTCTGGTCTCATCCTCATAAAGTGCCACAGTTTCTCTGGCCTCATCCTCATAAAGTGCCACAGTTTCTCTGGCCTCATCCTCATAAATTGCCACAGTATCTCAGGCCTCATCCTTGTTTTGTGCGTCAGTTTCTCCGGTCTCATCCTCGTTTTGTGCCACAGCTTCTCTGGCCTCATCTAGTGCCACTGTTTCTCTGACCTCATCTTCATCTTTCAGCTGTTTCTCTGGCCTCACCATCCTTTCAGTTACATTTAAATGTTTCAAATTTACCATTTCAAAAAGAAAACTTAATATAATATTGGTTTAACTACTTTTCTTTCATGTTTCTCCTAAGGACTGAAGTGAAAACCTAAAACCAAACATTGTGATAACATTATTTTCACATTTTTGCAGAAACTGTCCTGGCCTGGCCTCTCCCGCCGACCTGCGGCTCACAGCCAGACTCTCACAGACAGGTTTACATTTTAATCAGAGGACAGACATAACAGGAAAGAGACAGGCTGTGCATTTTAATTAGAGCCTCTTCAGAGAAACACTCAGACGGACACACAGACCGGGCTAATATTCCCCCCCAGGACCCGCAGGAGCAGCCGGGGCTAACCGCCGCCCGCCTCACTGCCTGATTGTCCATTTTATAGGCCTATTGATTCCCTATCACCTCCCTGCATCAATACACCTCAGCTCATCTCTGCCTCTTTAACATGCATGGAGGTCATGATAAAAGATCTAATGGATGGAAATCCTATTAAAGTAAGGAATGGATGGAGGGAGGGATGGATGCACAGAGATGGAGGTGGAGGAGGTTTTTTTTCTTTTGTCTGCAGTCCCACTGCTCAATGTGAACTAAGAGGGTCAAAAGACCCATTTTAGGCCCAATAATGTGCAGTTAAGAGGCTGTAAGCTGATCCAGGAGCCTGCAGGTCTGAGAGCGAGGCGGGGAAACAATTATCTTTTCAGGAATAATCTGCAGGATTCATTCTGTGCCGTTTATGCAAAATATTAAAGAGCTGAGGACTTATTTCTGTGAAAATATGTCCTGTTGAAATATTCTCATGTCAGACAGTGAAATATTTCTATAACCTGAAATGTGTCAAAATATCAGATGTTTTCTGTTCTACACCAGAGATACTCAACTCAAAGAGACAAACTGTTAAAAAACTACCTTTACAAAAGAAACTATATAAGTGGAGAAAAGAGGCAAAATTTTGCACTATAACACTTTTGCACATGTTTTGGCTCCAAATTTGACACTTTTTAATGTTATGGCCACATATATGGCACTTTTGCACATGTTTTGGCTTAAACTATGATACTTTTGCACATGTTTTAGCTTAAACTATGATACTTTTGCACATGTTTTGGCTTTAACTACGACACTTTACCACATGTTTTGGCTTTAACTACGACACTTTTGCACGTTTTGGCTCCAAATACGAAGCTTTTGCACATGTTTTGGCTGTAACTACGACACTTTTGCACATATTTTGGCTCCAACTACGAAGCTTTTGCACATGTTTTGGCTCCAAATTTGACACTTTTTTATGTTATGGCCACATATATGGCACTTTTTCACATGTTTGGTTTTAACTATGACACTTTTGCACATATTTTGGCTCCAAATATGAAGCTTTTGCACATGTTTGGCTCCAAATTTGACACTTTTTTATGTTATGGCCACATATATGTCACTTTTGCATATGTTTTGGCTTTAACTATGCCACGTTTGCACATAGTTTTGCTTTAACTATGCCACTTTTGCACATGTTTTGGCTCTAAATTTGACACTTTTTTATGTTATGGCCACATATATGTCACTTTTGCATATGTTTTGGCTTTAACTATGCCACGTTTGCACATGGTTTTGCTTTAACTATGCCACTTTTGCACATGTTTTGGCTCTAAATTTGACACTTTTTTATGTTATGGCCAAATATATGCCACTTTTGCATATGTTTTGGCTCTATATATGGCTCTTTCTCTGGCCTCATCCTTGAAAAAGCAACGAAAATTGGCATTCCCATTAGGATAAAGACTGGAAATGTTCAAAAAAGTACAAAAAACGCAAAAAAGAGTGAAAATTGACTGAACTGGACAAAAAGCAACCTTAATTTGCATATATACATATATATATATGTATATATGCAAAAATGACATATTTAGAGCCAAAACGTGCAAAAGCACCACAATTGGAGCCAAAACATGTGCAAAAATGACACATTTAGAACCAAAACAAATGCAAGAAATGCTGTATCTGAGGTCAAAAAGTGTGCAAAGTGGCTTTTCTTAGATTCAAAACATTTGCAAAAGTGTCATATTCATAGCCAAAGCACCTGGAAAAGTACCATAATTGAAGCCAATATGTGCAAAAAAAACATTTTTAGACCCAAAACATGTCCAAAAGTGTCAAATTCAGAGCCTAAATGTGGAAAAGTCCATAGGTAAAGACAGAATAATGGAACGGTGCCATATTTGGAGCCAAAATATGTGCAAAGGTTCTCTCTTGGGGGACAAAATCTGCACCTTATATATGTTTTTTATGCTTTTTTTGTGTGGTAAAAGTGGGGTTGAGGCCTTAATAAGGTTGAGGTTTCCTAATATATGTGTTACATTTGCAAAAGTTTACCAAAGTTCTGTCCTTTTTAAATCCTTTGTGTACAAACGTTTGTTTACATGAGCGTCATCAGTTTGTGACTCACATGTTAAAGCAGCGTCTAACGTTGTGGTTAATAGGAAGAGGCCAAAGCGTTTGCTATGCATTACTTTTTTCCCTGAGCCTGATTAAAAGGTGTTCCTCCTTGACCCTGTTTTATCACAGCGATCACTCTTCATAGGATTAAAAAATGCAAAATTTCAAGTCGGACGAGGATCAGTTTTGTTAGTTTGATTGTGAAGAGGCCAGAGAAGCTTCAGCATCTTTAAAAAGGGCCCAGACATGAATGTGAATAACTCATTAAAATCACAATGACACCAAAGCTGCTGCTCTTTTTTTTTTTCCTATCTCTACCACAAACGTATCCTCTTCCTCTCCGTCCGTTAATAAACCTCACGCCGCTCTAACGCCGCTCTAACGCCGCTCTAACGCCGCTCTGATGTTGCGTGCAGGTCGTCTGAAACCTCTCAAGGACGAGTCGTGTTTATGGGGAGGATGACGGAGGATGTTTGTGTTGTTGGAAACGCTGAAGTCACTTTGTCAGTTACCGTCACTCACATGTCTCCAATTACAAAGAATTTCGCTTCGTCATCCTCCGCTTTTCTCCACAATCGAAAAATAGACTCGGCTGCTTTTTATTTTCGCTGCACATTTAGAGGAAAAAGTCTGTTTGTGTTTCCTCAGGTCTGGGTTTAGTTTTAAAGCGTCCAGGGTCAGTTTGATTATTATTTCCTATACTGCAATTGTGATTTTTTGTGTGATTACTTCCAGGTTTCCATCTTCTCTGTTTTTAAACAAACTCATTGTTGAACACGAACAGTTACATTAATTACAGCACAACAACAACAACCCACTACCACTACAACTTTTGTTGGCTTTGGTCATTTTTTACCACTTTTCACTGTTTCCATCTCTTTTTCACTGTTTTTGCAATTCCTGATTTTTTTCAACGTTTCCTCCAAGTTTTTCTCACTCATTTTTTGTCCATTTTAGTCACTTTTCTCTTATTTTTCTGCCACTTCTGGACCATTTTTCTGATACCTCCTTACTTTTTTTTTTGTTTTTGCTCCATATATGGCACTATTCCACACATACTGGCTCTAAATATGGCACTTTCACAAATGGTTTGGCTCTGAATGTGGCTTTTTTCCACATTTTTTGGCTTTAACTGTGATACTTTTGCACGTTTTGGCTTTAACTGTGACACTTTTGCACATGTTTTGGCTTTAACTTTGATACTTTTGCACGTTTTGGCTTTAACTACGACACTTTTGCACGTTTTGGCTTTAACTACGACACTTTTGCACATGTTTTGGTTTTAACTATGACACTTTTGCACGTTTTGGTTTTAACTATGACACTTTTGCACATGTTTTGGTTTTATCAAGCACTTATGCACATGTTTTGGCTTTAACTATGACAGTTTTGCACATGTTTTGCCTTTAACCCTGACACTTTTGCACGTTTCAGTTTGATCTAAGCACTTTTGCACATATTTTGGCTCCAAATACGAAGCTTTTGCACATGTTTTGGCTCAAAATATAACACTTTTGCACATGTTTTGGCTCCAAATATATCACTTTTGCACATGTTTTGGCTCCAAATATATCACTTTTGCACATGTTTTGGCTCCAAATATAACACTTTTGCACATATTTTGGCTCCAAATACGAAGCTTTTGCACATGTTTTGACTCCAAATTTGACACTTTTTCATGTTATGGCCACATATATGGCACTTTTGCATATGTTTTGGCTTTAACTATGACACTTTTGCACATGTTTTGGCTCTATATATGGCTCTTTTGCAAAACCTTCAAATCTAAGTGTGGCCCCATGCATGTTTGGACCCCAAATATAGCACTTTTACATTTTTTTTTTTGCTCCAAATACAACACTTTTCCACACATATTGGCTTGGTTATGGCACTTTTGCACACGTTCTCACTCTAAATATGGCACTTTTGCACATTTCAGCCCAAAATATTACCCTATGGACATGTTTTGGCTTTAATAATGGCATTTTTGCACATGTTTTGACCCAAATATGTCAATTTTTTACAGGCTTTGGCCCCATATGTGGCACTTTTCCACGTTTTGGCCCTAAATATGATACTTTTGGACATGTTTGGAGCCCAAAAAAAGCCCTTTCACATATATTTTTTCTCCTTTGAGAGCATATTTGTGTATTTCCGTTCCCAAGAGGACACATTTGCTTAATCAAGTAGCTTTTGTACAAAGCGAGGGAGAAGCTGTGAGATGATGGAGGATCTGGTGATGCTGTTAAATACCTCTTTTTTTAACAAAATAAGAGAAAAAAATCTCATAAATGTTGTTGTACATGTTAGTTAATGTTCAAATTTTCAACCTATCCCATATTTTCTTTTCAATCTGTTTGTTTAAGTGTTTTTTCTTCACTAAACCTCTAAAATCCAATTCTCTGTTTGTGTTTTTCTTTCACATAACATGCAGTAAATTGGAAATAACTCCAGATATTGACAGTTTGAAGTATTCTAGAAATAAATGAGCCTAAGCTTTCACATTACAGGACATTTTTTAACAGTTTTATAGTCAAGATAAGCAAAATAGTCAAGGCAGGCATTTTGAAGCTCAGGTGTTAAAGGGTTAAAGGTTTTTCTTTCTAACTTTTAAACCAAAAAAGGAGTTTTTATTCACCTTTTTTTTGTTCTCTTTTCTTTTAATTTGTACGTTCGCGGTCACAAACTCCAGCAGCTGAATCTTTTCCTGATCTCAGTCAGACCCTGAAATCACTCAGTGAGAGAGGGTTTTTTTTTTTTCTTTTCTTTTTTTTGAAGGATAATGCTCGGCGTTGGTGAGCGTGCAGGCGGGCGAGCGAGGCAGACGGGTAATGACTCTCTCTAATAGGGCTTAGTTCAGCTGTCCGCATAATGCCGTCTGGCCTCGGTCTAATCTGCGCTCCCCTCGCCGTCTGACTCGGCACACTCTGTCCCCGGCCAACGAGGGGTTAACCTACAAAGGAAGGAGGGAGGGGGTGAAAATAGAGAGACAAGCGAAGGGTCGTGTCAGTCATCCGGACGGACTGACAGCATCACGGCGGCGATGAGTGATGTGGATGGAGAAGCGGCGGTTAATGAGCGCTCGCCATCGACCCCGAGCGAAGGTAATGATGCTCAGAAACGCCGCGCAAATTAGGAACGGCGAGGAAGGAAGGAAGGAAGGAAGGAAAGAAGAAAGGGAGGAATGAAAAGCAGAAAGTAATAACAGGGTCATGACAAACACACAGCGCGGACTGAAGAGTGACAATGATGTTGACCTTTGACCCCGCAGAGGTAATGATGCTGCTTTGGTACAAATGAAGAGACAAATGAAAGGTTAGGGCCAGAAAAAAACTGAGATTGTGACAGGATGAGATGTTTTTAAGAAGAGGAGAGAAATAAAGAGGTTTAAGATCCTGAAAAAATACAGAAAATTCCTCAAAGACGATAAAGTAGCTTCATAGCCCCAACATTTATTATTAAAATTAACTTTTTCATTTAAATTAACTAACTTTCCAATAATTTTGACCTTTTTTATCTATAAATTTCCTCTTGTGATCTCATTTTTTTCAAAATTTGGACTTTTTAAAACAAAATTGTAACTTTTCATGTCACAATTTTTGGTTCCTTCTCAATATAATGACTTTTTATCTCATAATTTTGAGTTTTGTTTCATAATTTTGACTTTTTATCTCAAAATTATGCGGTTTCATCCCCAAATTTGACTTTAAATCCCCAAATTTTGACTTTTTATTTCAACATTTTGGGTTTTATCTCAAGATTTTTAATTTTTTATCTCAATGAATGTTGAGGTTTTTTCTTACAATATTAACTTTATATCTCAAAACGATGACATTTGATCCCAAACGTATAAATTTTTAATCCAAAAATTTTTGACCTTCTATCTCAATGCTTTGAGTTTTGATTTATGATTTGGCTTTTTATCTGGAACTTATGACATTTTATCCAAAAATTTGACTATTTATCCCAATATTTCAGGTTTTATCTCAAGGTTTGAAGTTTTTTGATTTAAATTTTTTTACTTTTAATCACAAAAGTTTCATTAAATACCAGGTTCATTCTGAAAGTTTTGGCATTTTTATCTCAAAATGTAAGTTTTATCTCATATTTGTGAAATGTGTCTCAAAATTTTTACTTAATTATCCTCCAACTCTGAACTTTTTACTTAAAATTTTGCCTTTTTTTCTCATTATTCTGACTTTTCATCTCATAATTTTGAGTTTTATTTCATAATTTTGGTTCCTTCATATAGTATTGACTTTTTATCTCTACATTATGACATTTGATCTTAAAATGTTGAGTTTTAAATCTCATTATCTTGACTTTTTATCTCAAAACTTTGAGTTTTTGTCTCAACATTTTGACATTTTATCACAAAATTTTACGTTTTTTTCTCATAATATCTCATAATTTTGAGTTTAATTTCATAATTTTGGTTCCTTCTCATAGTATTGACTTTTTATCTCTACATTACGCGGTTTGATCCCCAAATTTGACTTGATAACCCAAAATTTTGACTTTTTATTTCAACATTTTGGGTTTTATCTCAAGATTTTTAATTTTTATCTCAATGAATGTTGAGGTTTTTTCTTATAATATTGACTTTATATCTCGAAACGATGACATTTGATCCCAAACTTATATGTTTTTAATCCCAAATTATGACATTTTATCCAAATATTTGACTATTTATCCCAATTTTCAGGTTTTATCTTAAGGTTTGAAGTTTTATTATTTAATATTTTTTTACTTTTGATCACAAAAGTTTATTTAGTTCATTAAATACCAGGTTCATTCTGAAAGTTTTGGCATTTTTATCTCAAAATTTAAGTTTTATCTCATATTTTTGAAATTTGTCTCAAAATTTTTACTTAATTATCCTCCAACTCTGAACTTTTTACTTAAGGTTTTGCCTTTTTTTCTCATTATTCTGACTTTTTATCTCAGAATTTTGAGTTTTATTTCATAATTTTGGTTCCTTCTCATAGTATTGACTTTTTATCTCTACATTATGACATTTGATCTTAAAATGTTGAGTTTTAAATCTCATTAACTTGACTTTTTATCTCAAAACTTTGAGTTTTTGTCTCAAAATTTTGACATTTTATCACAAAATTTTACGTTTTTTTCTCATAATATCTCATAATTTTGAGTTTAATTTCATAATTTTGGTTCCTTCTCATAGTATTGACTTTTTATCTCTACATTACGTGGTTTTATCCCCAAATTTGACTTTATAACCCAAAATTTTGACTTTTTATTTCAACATTTTAGGTTTTATCTTAAGATTTTTACTTTTTTATCTCAATGAATGTTGAGTTTTGTCTTACAATATTGACTTTATATCTCGAAATGATGACATTTGATCCCAAACTTATACATTTTTGATCCCAAAATGTTGACTTTCTATCTCAATACTTTGAGTTTTGATTTTTAATCTGACTTTTTATCTCGAAATGATAACATCTGAGCCAAAAATATTGACTTTTTATCACATAATTTTGAGTTTTATTTCATAATTTTGGCTCTTTCACATAGTATTGACTTTTTATCTCTACATTATGACATTTGATCTTAAAATGTTGAGTTTTAAATCTCATTATCTTGACTGTTTATCTCAAAACTTTGAGTTTTATCACAAAATTTTAAGTTTTTTTCTCATAATATCTCATAATGTTTTAGTTTAATTTCATAATTTTGGTTCCTTCTCATAGTATTGACTTTTTATCTCAAAATTATGCAGATTGATCCCCAAATTTGACTTTAAATCCCAAAATTTTGACTTCTTATTTCAAATTTATATTTTATTATTATATATTATTTATTTATTTTTTTTATATCAAATTGAAATTCAATGCAAATCATGCAGAAAAACTTATATCCAAGAAACTGGACAGACATTTAACACACGAAAAAAATAAAAAGAACATTATCGAGTTGAGCGAAAGATGTTCATTTAAACCCTTTTGTTGATTTAAAAGTTATTTTGCTATAACTGTGGTTTTCTTTCATAGAATTGATTGAAAATTACACTGATGGTTCCATGTGACGATGTTTACATGTAAAATTAGTCATGATAATTATTGTTAAATTATGCTCTAAATAGATTTATAGCATCTTCCTGCCATTAAAGAAATTTAAATGATTACAAAACAATATCCTACCATCACTTTAACAAATACCTGTCTGTGATAAAACATCAATTTATGCACTTTTGACAATAATATTAGTACAAAAAAATCAGAAAGAAGAAGTTTACCTTTATGTAAATAAGGTCCATGATACCATATGTCACAAAAGTAGTTTCTAAATATATGTTAATATGTTGGAAACATCTTCACTAAAGCGGATAAAAACAGGAGGGTTAAACTAAAGTAACACGTTCTGAAAACGTGATGTTTGGAGCATCACAAGGACACGTCTGATGTAAATGAGACATTGATTTCTCGGTGCTGGATACTTCCTGGAGTGCATAATTTTTCAGGAAACTGAGTGTGTACCTCATCTGCCTCACACACACACACACACACACACACACACGCACACACACACACAGTCGGAGGATCATTATCATTAGGACGAGGCCTTGACCGTCTCGTTGGGGACCAGCAGCCGCCATCACCTGAGATAAAGCTCCATCAATCTACCGAACCCCCCCCCCCGCCCCGGGTCCACCCCTCCATCCGCCGCCGCACGGCGAGAGATTCATGTCCCCCTCAGCAGATCGCTCCCCTGTGGGTTCACGCCGCTGGTTAGCACCGCGGCTAATCCGTTAGCCCAGGCCTGGTGATGTCGTTAACGGCGCCGAGGTTACAGTTCAACTTCATCATCGGGGGAAACGCACTCGCTCATTTCTGCTCCGGGTTTCCTGAACTTTCTTTCTTTCTTTCTCAGGGGTCAAAGGTTGAGTTTGTGAACGTCCTCTTTTTCCAAACATGCTCTTTCTTTTTGATGGTGAAATTATGTCAAAATGTTTTTTGTTTTGACCAGTTTGTTCTACAAACCGTTGATGTATCTGCGTCAATGACGTGACGTCCCTTTTTTAGTGTCCGAGTGCAATATTTCCTTCCATCATGAATTGAGTATTTCATCACATGTATTTCTTTATTCTATGAAACCTGTGTTATTTGAACACATCTTTAAACTATTAAAATATAACATGTTTTTTTGTGTTTTGGTTCCTCAAACCCCCAAAATGTCAGGTGGTGCAACCGTCCTGACAAGTATCCACAGTAATT
>RPOG01002073.1:99221-100789 GCA_008086565.1 Thalassoma bifasciatum | reverse complement strand
CTCATACATTTTCATTTTGTGTGTTTCATTTCTTTTATTTGTGAATAAGATAAATAATTTGATGTTAAAATAACATTTCACATTATTACATTGGTTGTTCCACCTGACATGGAAATTGTTCCAGTCACCAATGAAGTGAAAAAACCTTTTTTATCAGTATTTCAGAGAAATCTACAAACTTTTCCACTTGGTCACAAATGTCATTTGGGCTCCTCTGGCTGATGCAGTTTCCTGTTTCCTGTTTTATTCTCTTCACTTTAAAATAAAAGTCTAATGTTACGGTTGCACCACCCTGACATTTGACAAGGTGAAAATTACGGGACAAAAGTTTTTTACATTTCTCAACAGCTTTAAAATTCTTTTTATTTGCAAAGACTGTTTTATTTAAAAAGGTTGAAGCATAAAATAATGCCACTGTATTTTTAATTTCCATTTACAATAACTGACATTCAATTTTTAGAGTTTAATTACTGTGGATACTTGTCAGGACGGTTGCACCACCTGACATTTTGGGGGTTTGGGGAACCAAAACACAAAAAAACATGTTATATTTTAATAGTTTAAAGATGTGTTCAAATAACACAGGTTTCATAGAATAAAGAAATACATGTGATGAAATACTCAATTCATGATGGAAGGAAATATTACACTCAGACACAAAAAAAAAGGGGACGTCACCTCATTGACCCTCACGTTTACTCAGAGCTACAGTTTATGATTATTATTTAAACTGAGTTATTCTTGTTCTAATGTGGAAATGAAAGTATTGAACCAAAATTGAGTTTGCACACGACTGCAACAATGTTCGTTCACAAATTACAGAGAAATAACTTTGACATATTCTGCTTTTCTTTCATATTAAACTGTTACATGTAAAATCATAACATGGTTTTCAGGCTGTTGTTCTTTTCTGTGTTGTCATAATGCTCATGTTTGGATACGCTTATTAGTGCATGTGTCCTACGTGCACGTTTTCTTATGCTTCAGTCACCTCTGGGGATAGTGGGGGTCACTGGTCTCTGCCACCTTTGTTTTGGGGTCACGGGCTGAAAAATTTGGGAACCTCTGATCTAAAGGTTCCTGCAGCTCAAACGCAGGTTTAATATGTGTGTGTGTGTGTGTGTGTGTGTGTGTGTGTGTGTGTGTGTGTGTGTGTGTGGTATCATGTTGATGTGTCACACTCAGGCTGATGTTTCCTGGCTGTTCCAGTGGCTGCCCCCCCCCCTCCTGTGTGTGGATGTTGGTGCGCTTCACTAACTGTTCATTTCACTTTGCAGCAGTGATTTATGGGTAACGCAGAGCGCGGCTCGTGCTCTAATTGAGATGAGAATGGCTGTTTTTCACGCCGTGGCGGCGGCGGCTCCAGATGGGCGCCATGATTAATGCGTAATGAGCAAATAATCCATGAAATGAATAAAAAACTATTCTTCAGCTCTTCATGGAAGAGGCTGCAAACAAAGACACATCTGAGAGTGTGTGTGTGTGTGTGTGTGCGTGTGTGTGTGTGTGTGTGTGTGTGTGTGTGTGTGTGTGTGTGTGTGTGTGTGTGTGTGTGTGTGTGCAGCAGC